>CAUYLG010050154.1:0-39315 GCA_963573385.1 Cacajao melanocephalus | reverse complement strand
TAGACAGTTTTCCCAGCACCATTTATTAAATAAGGAATCCTTTCCCCATTTCTTGTTTTTGTCAGGTTTGTCAAAGATCAGATGGTTGTAGATCTGTGGTGTTATTTCTGAGGCCTCTGTTCCACTGGTCTATATATCTGTTTTGGTACCACTACCATGCTATTTTGGTTACTGTAACCTTGTAGTATAGTTTGAAGTCAGGTAGGGTGATGCCTCCCAGTTTGTTCTTTTTGCTTAGAATTGTCTTGGCTATATGGGCTCTTTTTTAGTTCATATGAAGTTTAAAGTAATTTTTTCTAATTCTGTGAAGAAAGTCAATGGTAGCTTGATGGGAATAGTGCTGAATCTATAAATTACTTTGGGCAGTGTGGCCATTTTGACAATATTGATTCTTCCTATCCATGAGCATGGAATGTTTTCCCATTTGTTTGTGTTCTCTCTCATTTCCTTGAGCAGTGGTTAGCAGTTCTCCTTGAAGAGGCCCTTCATGTCCCTTGTATGTTGTATACCTCGGTATTTTATTCTATTTGTAGCAACTGTGAATGGGAATTAACTCATGATTTGGCTCTCTGTTTGTCTATTATTGGTGTATAGGAATGCTTGTGAGCTTTGCGCATTGATTTTGTATCCTGAGACTTTGCTGAAGTTGCTTATTAGCTTAAGGAGTTTTGGGGCTGAAACGATGGGGTTTTCTAAATATATGATCATGTCATCAGCAAACACAGACAATTTGACTTCCTCTCTTCCTATTTGAATACCAGTTATTTCTTTCTCTTGCCTGATTGCCCTGGCCAGAACTTCCAATTCTATGTTGAATAGGAATGGTGTGAGAGGGCATCCTTGTCTTGTGCCGGTTTTCAAAAGGAATGCTTCCAGCTTTTGCCCATCCAGTATGATATTGGCTGTGGGTTTGTCATAAATAGCTCTTATTATTTTGAGATATGTTCCATCAATACCTGGTTTATTGAGTGTTTTTAGCATGAAGGGGTGTTAAGTTGTATTGAAGGTCTTTTCTGCATCGATTGAGATAATGATGTGGTTTTTGTCTTTGATTTTGTTTATGTGGTGGATTACGTTTATTGATTAGCATATGTTGAACCAGCCTTGAATCCCAGAGGTGAAGCCAACTTGATTGTGGTGGATAAGCTTCTTGATGTGCTGCTGGATTTTGTTTGTCAGTATTTTATTGAAGATTTTTGCATTGATGTTCATCATTAAAATGTCAGGAAATAATAGATGCTAAAGAGGATGTGGAGAAATAGGAACGCTTTGTTTTACACTGTTGGTGGGAATATAAATTAGTTCCTCCATTGTGGAAGACAGTGTGGTGATTCCTTGAGGATCTAGAACCAGAAATACCATTTGTCCCAGCAATCCCATTACTGGGTATATATCCAAATGATTATAAACCATTCTATTATAAAGACATATGCACATGTATGTTTATTGCAGCACTGTTTACAACAGGAAAGATTTGGAACCAATCAATATGCCCATCAATGATAGACTGGATAAAGAACATGTAGCACACACACACCATAGAATACTATGCAGCCATAAAAAAGAATGAGTTCATGTCCTTTGCACGGACATGGATGAAGCTAGAAGCCATCATTTTCAGCAATCTAACACAGAAACAGAAAACCAAATACGCCATGTTTTCACTCATAAGTGGGAATTGAAAAATGAGAACACATGGACACAGGGAGGGGAACATCACACACTGGGACCTGTCTGGGGATGGGATCCAAGGGATGGAGAGCATTAGGACAAATACCTAATAATGCAGGGCTTAAAACCGAGATGATGGGTTGATGGGTGCAGCAAACCACCATGGCATATGTATATCTATGTAACAGACCTGCATGTTCTGCACATGTAATCCAGAACTTAAAGTATAATAACAATAACATATCAATGTGATCAAAACTGTATTCAGAAGGGAATTGTTACACTTTATTTACAAGAAAAAATAGTCAACTCAATTTTTTTCAAAAAGTTAGAAAAAATAAAACAAAAGGAAGTAAAGGGCAACCTAGAAGCTAATGAATTAGAAAACAGAAAATTTGCATGATTGACAACACATATCAAAATGCTAGTTATTTGCATTGTAAGGAAGAAATGCAAGTGGGAAAGGTTAATATGAAAAAATATAGGCCTAGCGTGGTGGCTCAGGCCTGTAATCCAGCACTTCAGCCGGCAGGCGGATCATGAGGTCAAGAAGTCGAGACCATCCTGGCCAATATGGTAAAACCCTGCCTCTACTAAAAAAAATACAAATAATAGCTGGGCATGGTGGCATGTGCCTGTAGTCCCAGCTAATCGGGAGGCTGAGTCA
Organism: Cacajao melanocephalus; assembly: GCA_963573385.1. Taxonomy (NCBI): domain Eukaryota; kingdom Metazoa; phylum Chordata; class Mammalia; order Primates; family Pitheciidae; genus Cacajao; species Cacajao melanocephalus. The sequence continues at coordinate 36,977 of CAUYLG010050154.1, read as the reverse complement.
GAAGAATTGCTTGAACCCAGGAGGTGGGGGTTGCAGTGAGCCGAGATTGCACCACTGCACTCCAGGCTGGGCAACAGAGCGAGACACCATCTCAACAAAAAAATAAAACTAAACAAAAAAATATATAAATAGAAAATGAAATAGTGAGAGGCAAGAAGTTGATTTTTAAAATAATATGTGTACTTCTATACTAATACATTTAGAAATACCAAAGAAAATGATTATTTGGATGGGGGAAATAAATAGGGAGAAGGTAAAATCTCCAAAAATAAATTCGAAAATCTGACTAGGTTTTATTGTGAGAAAAAAAATAAAAGAAAAAGAGACAAAAAGACATGTATATATACATATATATATATAGTCTCCCACTTCACACACATGAAGTTCACTACTATCCAAAAACAGAAAATAAGTGTTGGTCAAGGAAAGAGATGGCACAACGTGGCAGAATAGAATGTTCCACCAATCATCCCCCAGCAAGGACAAGTTGTACAAGTTATCAACTATGTACACAGATAAAAACACCTTCATAAGAGTCAAAATCAGGCAAGCCCTCATAATAACCGGTTTTAACTTTGTATTGCTAAAAAGAGGCACCGAAGAGATTTAAACAACAGTCTTAAACTGCTGACACCACTACTTCCCCACCCCCAGCAGCAGAGAGTGGTGCGGAAAGCACTCTGGGCACCAGGGGAGGGAGAACAGAGCAATTGTGAGGCATTGAATTCAGTGCTGTCTTGTTAGAGCAGAAAGGAAAACTGGACCAAACTCAGCTGCTGCCTGCCCACAGAGGGAGCATTTAAACCAGCCCTAGCCAGAGGGGAATCACCCATCCCGGAGGTCCAAATTTGAGTGCCTGCAAACCTTGCCAAAGAAGGCTGAAGTGCTCTGGGTCTCTAAGTAAACTCAGAAGGCAGTCTAGGCAATAAGGACTGCAACTCTTAGGTTAGTCCTATCTCTGAACTGAGCCCAAAGACAGTAGACTAAGGGGCAGGCAAACTACTGAGACATCAGCTGGGTCCCTGACTGAGGGAGTGCTGATATCACCTCTCCCATAACCCCAGGCTGCATAGCTACTGGCTCCAAAAGAGACCCCTTTCCTTCTGCTTGAGAGGAGAGGGAAGAGTGGGGAGGACCTTGTCTTGAATCTTAAATGTCAGCTCAGCAGAATAGGGCACTACTCAGAGTTGTGAGGCCCCTGTTCCAGGCCCTAGTTGCCAGGTGACATTTCTAGACACAACCTGGGCCAGAAGGGAACCCTCTGCCTTAAAGGGAAGGACCCTGTCCTGGTAGCATTCATCACCAGGTAACTGAAGAGCCCTTAGGCCCGGAATAACCAGCAGAGCAACATCCAAGTACTACCTCAAGGGCCTTGGGTGAGCCTGTAAGAATTGCTGCTTTCAGGTGAGACTCAGCACATTACCAGCTATGGTGGCTACAGGGTAAAACTCCTTCTGCTTGAAAAAAGCAAAGAGAGGGCCGGGCACAGTAGCTCATGCCTGTAATCCCAGCACTTTGGGAGGCCGAGGCAGGCAGATCACCTGAGGTCAGGAGTTTGAGACCAGCCTGACCAACATGGAGCCCTGGAGAAATGGAGATATGTGACCTTTCAGACAGAGAATTTAAAGTAGCTGGTTGAGGAAACTCAAAGAAATTCAAGATAACACAGAGAAAGAATTCACAATTCTGTCAGATAAATTTAACAAAGAGACTGAAATAATTAAGAATCAAGCAGAAATTCTGGGTCTGGAAAATGGAATCAGCACACTGAAGAATGCATTAGAATCTCTTAATAGCAGAATTGATAGAGAAGAAGAAGAATTAGTAAGCTTGAAGACAGGCTATTTGAAAATACACATTCAGAGGAAGCAAAAGAAAAAAGAATAAAAAGCAATGAAGCATGCCTACGGGTTATAGAAAATGGCCTCAAAATGACAAATCTAAAACTTATTGGCCTTAAAGAAGAGAGAAAAAGATAGGGCTAGATTGTTTATTCAAAAGAATGATAACAGAGAACCCAAGACTAGAGCGAAATATCAATATCCAAGTACAAAAAGGTTATAGACACGAGAAACAAGTAAGGGTTGCATTTATAGTAGGGAAAAGAAAGAATATATCATTGTTTGTAAGCAATATTTCTAGTGATCTAAAAGCATATTCTACAGTTTACAGAGAACCCTTCTTTCTCTTCATCTTCACTCCCCCCACTTTGATTCAAGTTCATCTTTTATCTGAACAATTTATCACTTTTAATTACTCTTTCTTGCCTTAATCCATTTTTAAATATTGCAGCCAATTTGGACTTGTAAAGACTTCTTTCTACAGACAGTTATCTAGGTAACTTTGAATCAACCCAGTTCTTCTATCTTTCTCATTTGTAGTTTTCAAGAATTAGTATAAAATGTGCTGGGGGCTGGGTGCAGTGGCTTACACCTGTAATTTCAGCATTTTGGGAGGCCAAGGCCGGCGGATGACCTGAGGTCAGGAGTTCAAGACCAGCCTGACCAACAGGGAGAAACCCCATCTCTAGTAAAAATATAAAATTAGCAGGGCATGGTGGTGCATGCTAGTAATTCCAGCTACTCGGAAGGCTGAGGCAGGAGAATTGCTTGAACCTGGGAGACAGAGATTGTGGTGAGCCAAGATTGCACCATTGCACTCCAGCCTGTGCTGAAATGCAATGTCCCGAGATAAGAAGAAGCTGGCCACAACAGCCTGGGCTCTATTCCAGTTCCTCTTCAGAAACAGGATGTCCTTCAGTGCTTCGGCCCAGCAACCCCCAGGACCCCAGAGTGTAAAACACAGAGTGGGATGCTTTCTGGGGTCCCTCACCTGCAGTGCAAGTGGAGATGTACAGACAAGACTCCATCTGCCCAGGGAAGATTTCCTGTGCCTTGAGGGACCAGCTTACAATGGACCTTAGGCTTCAGTTGTTCCTGGCTACCTTTCTGTGAGTAATAAACCCACTTCGGGTAACCTGATGTGTAGGTGGGTGATACGTTGATAACCAGTGTGTAGTGAACCTGCTTACACTTTCCACTTTAAATTCCCAGTAACTTCTCTTTGTTCTTAGAATGAAATCCAAACTCTAAACACACCCTACAAGGTTTTAAATAAGCTGGTCATTTTCTACATAATATTTAATACCCGAAATTATTTTATGCACTTGTCCACCTATTATTTTTGCCTTTTTTCACTGGAATGTGAACTCCATAAAAGCAAGGCATTTATGTGTCTGGTTCACCCCCATCTCCCTAGTGCCTAGGACAGACCTGCTACATAGTAACCACTCAACAAACACCTCTTGGATACATAAAAGAATGAATTCCAGGCCAGACACAGTGGCCCATGCCTGTAATCCCAGCACTTTGGGAGGCCAAGGCAGGCAGATCATGAGGTCAGGAGATAAAGACCATCCGAGCCAACATGGTGAAACCCTGACTCTACTAAAAATATAAAAATTAGCTGGGTATGGTGGCACGTGCCTGTAGTCCCCACTACTCAGGAGGCTGAGTCAGGAGAATCACTTGAACCCAGGAGGCAGAGGCTGCATTGAGCTGAGATCGTGCCATTGCACTCCAGGCTGGGCAACAAAGTGAGACTCTTTAACAAAAAAAAAAAAAAAAAAGAAAGAAAGAAAAAATGAATTCCAATTCTGAGCATCTGTAATTTATGAAATAAAGTAAAATTTTTTTCTCTAGAAGGTTTCATGGGGAAAGATTTCATCACAGCATTTGATAGGCAAACATTTCAACATTAAATTAAAGAAAAATAATGAAATTACCCAGAACACAATGGAATATTTTTAAATGGGTTTGAGATTGGCAATTAGTACTTAACATGAGTTTTTGAAAGTATGACAGCAACAGAAAAGTTGATCTTAGCTTATGAAGGTTAATAAAGCTAAGCACAACGTTTAAGAAATTACTGCCTAGAACTTCACAATTACTCAAATTAACTCCAGGTACATTAAATAGATTTGTGGCCTTAGGCATATCTGCCATTACTTTATTTAAGTTAGGAAGGAATGTATTGCTTTTCAGTATGCCAGGTCAGTGAAAGAAAAGCTGAAACATCCATGGATCATTTCATGTTTTTACCAACTATTTCTTTTGAATGAACAAGTAGATGTTGTCAATTTGCCACTCCTATAGTTTGGATATGGTTTGTCTGTCCCCTCCAAGTCTCATGTTGAAATGTGATCCTCAGTGTTGAAGATGGGGCCTAATGAGAGGTATATAGATCATGGGGGCAGACCCTTCATGAAGAGATGGAGGATGGGGGTAGTAGGTATCAGTGAGTTCTTACTCTGTTAGCTCCCAAGATAACTGGTTGTTAAAAAGAGCCTGGCACCTCCCACCTCTCTCTCTTGATTTCCTTCTTGGATGTGATCTCTGCATATGTCAGTTCCCCTTTCTCTTCCACCAGGAATGGAAGTAGCCTGAGCTGTTCACCAGAAGCAGATGCTAATGCCATGCTTCTTGTATAGCCTGCAGAACAAAGAGCCAAATAAACCTCTTTTCTTTATAAACTACCAGCTTCATACATTCTTTTATAGCAGCAAAAACAGACTGCAATACCAGCCTTACTAAATGCTGCCAATATCTTAATGAAGTAGGTGATCACAGCAGATAAATGGCAGATCACTTTACATAATCATGTTAATATATTATTTGTCTTAATCTCACATTATTAATAGCAGCACGAATATATTAATTCCATCTGGCCTGGGTACCTGTGGAGTCACTGTAAGACATGTAATTAGATTCATAAGGGCTGTCTGCAATTACAGTTTGGCTTAAAACATTTGGAGGTACGAAATGTCCACTACATTTGTGCTCCATGAAATTCTACAGATGCTTCAGAATGCAAACAGTTATTTAAGAGAATAATCACATTGTATTATTGTAATAAAGTGTTACATTGGCTGGATTGAACCTGAGATTTTTCTGCAAATTTTCTATCAATGAATGCATTTAATTCAGCTTGCCCCGCATGATCAAAGACACTGTCAGGGAAGAGGAAATAGCAATGATATTAGCCTAGCTGGGGACTCAAGACATGACTTTGACATGATAGCGTCAATTGCAGGCCACAGCAGTGAGGGTGGGGAAGTCCAATGGACAAGTGAAGTCCCAAAGCAGGTGCACTGAAGCCATAAAGAATGCAAGGGGTCAAGTGCAAGAGACCAAATGCATAGGGGTCAATAATTTAAAGCAATCATTATGCCCTTTTTCTATGAGGTGAATGTAAGCACTTCCAAATAGAAAAGAAAGACATGAGTAGTAAGCAGAGAAAAAGAAACTATAAAAAAGAGCCAAAAAGAAATTTAAGAATTGAGAAGTTGAATACCTGAAATTTAAAAATACATTGAGTGGGCTCAATAGCAGCATTGAGATGAGAGAGAATAATGTCAGTGAATTTAAAGATAGATCAGTAAAAATTACCTACCTGTTAAACAAAGAGAAAAAGGATTAAAATTAGGTAAATAGCCATAGGAACCTGTGGAACAATCTCAGTATCATTGGAGTCCCTGAAGCAGAGATGAAAGATATCAGGACAGACGAAATATTTGACAAAATAATAAACAAAAACTCCTCAAATATGGCAAAAGACATAAATTCATAGATTCAAGAAGTCTAGAAAACCCAAACAAAATAAACTCAAAGAAAACCATGCTATCACACATCAAAATTAAACTGCTGAAAACCAAAGATAAAGAAAAATATCTAGAAAGCAGCCATAGCAAAATGATATATTTTATACAGGGGAGCAACAACTCAAATACTACAAGTACTAGTGAATGCTAATGATTCCTCATCAGGAACTAAAAGAAAAAAAAAACTGAAAGAAAAAAAAATGTCAACTCAGAATTCTATATTCACTGAAAGTATCCTTCAGGAACGAATGTAAAATAAAGATAGTCTCAAATGAAGGAAAACAAAGAGAATTCATTGCCAATATATCTAAGAAAAATTGCTAAAGGAAGCTAATGTGGAAGAAAGATGTTCCCAGAATAAAACCTGAAACTTCAGGAATGAATAAAAAACAGTAGAAATCAAAAATATTCAGTTAAATAATACTTTTCTTTTTTAATTTATTGAAACTATGTATGAAGTTTGAAAGCAAAAATTGTAACACTGTTTGAGAAGGTGTCAATGTATCCAAATGTAATACAGATGACAACTAAAACAAAAAGAGGGAGGATAAAGAAACCTATATGGTTGCTAATCTTCAACATTTTACTTGAAGTTGTTAAATATTAAATCCAGGTAAATTAAGAGAATATATATACACATATATTCCCTAGAAAAACATACAAAGAGATTGATATGGTTTGGCTCTGTGTCCCCACCCAAATCTCATGTTGACCTGTAATCCCCATGTGTTGAAGAAGGGGCCTAGTGGGAGGTGACTGGATCATGGGGGCTGACATTTCCCTTGCTGTTCTTGTGATAGTGAATTAGTTCTCATGAGATCTCGTTGTTTAAAAGTGTGTAGTGCTTCCCTTTTCATTCTCTCTCTCCTGCTCTGCCATGTGAAGATGTACTAGCTTCTCCTTCACCTTCTGCCGTAATTGTAAGTTTCCTGAGGCCTCCCCAGCCATGTTTCCTCTACGACCTGAAGAACCATTAAATTTCTTTTCTTTATAAATCTCCAGTCCCAGGTAGGTTGTTGGTTTGGTTTTGTTGTTGTTGTTGCTGTTTCTGTTTTGATTTGTTTCACAGAGTCTTGCTCTGTCTCCCAGGCTGGAATACAGTTCCACAATCTCAGCTTGACTCAGGGTGACTTTGCCTCCTGGGCCTAAGCAATCCTCTACCTTAATCTTCTGAGTAGCTGGGAGTACAGACATGTGCCACCATATCTGGCTAATTTTCTTGTATTTTTTTGTAGGGATGGGGTTTCACCATATTGCCCAGGCTGGTCTTGAACTCCTGAGCTCAAGCAATCCACCTGCCTCAGCCTCCCAGGTGCTAGGATTTACAGGTCAGGTAGTTCTTTATAGCAGTGTGAGAATGGACTAATACAGACATAGGCCAAAAAAATAAAAATAAAAGAAATGAAAAGAAAGAAAGAAAAAACCCTAATGAATAAATTAAAATGGAATACTAAAAATAATTCAAAGAAGGTAAGGAAGGAGAAGAGCAAAAACAAACAGAAAAACAACGAAATAGGAGTTCTAAATCCAATTATGTCAGTAATCACATTAAATGTAAATGGTCTAAATATATCATTTAAAAAACAAAGATTGTCAGATTGGATTTTTAAAAAACTGTATGTTGTCTACAAGAAACTCACTTTAAATATAATTATATACATACATTAAAAGTGAAAGAATGAAAACTAACCATGCAAACACTAATCAAAAGAAAGCTGTGTTGTCTATAGTAATATAAAAAATAGACTTCATATAAAAGAAAATTACTTACCAAGGATAAAAAGGGATAGTACAAAATGATAAAGGTCAACTCATCCAGAAGACATACAGTTATCAGTTTGTATCTACCCAACAACAGAGCTCCAAAATGCATGAAGCAAAAACTGATTGAACTGATAGAGAAATAGACACATTTACAATGATATATGGTGACATCAACATTCGTCTCTCAGTAGTTTATGGAACAAGGACACACAAAATCAGTAAGTGGCAATTGATGATAGGATGCACTTTATTTTGAAGGCCCATGGAATGTTCACCAAGATAGACCATATACTACTGGATATAAGACATACTTTAGCAAATTTAAAAGACTTAAATTCATACAAAGAATGTTCTTGGGTTATAGTGGATTTGAACTAGAAATAAATAAGAGAAAAATCATGAAAAATCCCCAAATACTCAGAAATACCTTATCTTTCTTTCCCTTCAGGAAGGACACCTGAGGCACATATACTTCACTGGCTCCCAGGGTACTCTAGTAGAATTGATCATCAGTTGTCAACAGAGGTAACTTGCTTGATGATTTTACCCTTTATTGCCTGCCTTTCCTTCCCTCTTTTACTTCCATACTCCTACACCAAGTTTTCCTGGAATCATTTCCCAAATAAACTCCTTTCTTGGGGTCTGCTTCTGGGAGATTCTAATCTAAGACAGCTGCATATACAGTTAATTATCATTATTCATGACAATTAGATTTTCTAAAGTCATAGCAAACACTGAATAAGTCAATACTGAACCATTGTTTCTAGGGATAATTCAGATTAGGTTTCTTTGAGACCCTGGTTACATTTTCATTATCCAGTCAATACATATGCTTATCTGATGTGTATTTCTGTTGAAAGACACATATGATTCAATAATACTGAATTTGCTAAGAGCATGATAAACTCAGGCCTGAATGATGCCTATCTCACATCTTCTCTATGAGGCACATCACAGCTTTCTTGCTTTTACACTAGATAGCAATTCAGCATTATGCTTGCTGGCCATTTAAAACAGCAAATTACATACACACACACACACACACACACACACACACACAATGAAAAAATGTGGCACTAAGTAAATCACAATAAGGACATTTAGTTACAGTATGACAGTTGAAATAAGAAGGCAGAATGTCACCTTGTTTGACCTCAGCCATGAAAATGTGCTTCAGGTAAGTCAAATTTTCCAACACTCTGAACATGTTGCAAATGCCCCATGAGTATTGATTTGAAGTTTACAAATAGGCCGAGTGCAGTAGCTCACGCCTGTAATCCCAGCACTTTGGGAGGCAGAGGCAGGTGGATCACGTAAGGTCAGGAGTTCAAGACCAGCCTGGCCAACATGGTGAAACCCCGTCTCTACTAAAAATACAAAAAATTAGCTAGGCATGGTGGTGCATGCCTGTAGTCCCAGCTACTTGGGAGGCTGAGGCAAGAGAACTGCTTGAACCTAGGAGGCAGAGGCTACAGTGAGCTGAGATCATGCCACTGCACTCCAGCCTGGGTGAGAGAGCAAGACTCCATCTCAAAGAAAAAATAAATAAATACAAATAAAATAAAGTTTACAAATAAATTTTAGCAAGTAGTCAAATTCTCAAATATACAAACTACAAAAAATGAGGATTGACTATGTTTTTCTAATCACATTTAACGTCAAGCTGGTGATTTATGAATGGAATTTCAAATTTACTTCTTTCTTTTACAGAACGGAGAAGGCAGGGTCACCTTTGCTGAGTCAACAAGGGTACCATCTGCTTCTACCAAACATGGATGCCATTCTCAAACATTCTTCTCGGCCCTTAAATGTGTGTAAGTTATATAACATTGTGCTGAATACATATGTTATAATTGTCTTTGTGGGTCTCTGTGGTTGACTAAACTGTAGGTATTGTTCTTGTTCTTATGTATTCATTAGGACAGGTAAATTAAGTTAAGCTGTGCTGTAAACAAGAAAAAGTGGCAGGACTCCAGAAAAAAACAGCCATTTCTTACACAGGGTATCTATCAGTTCCAATCATTTTCAGAGGGGGATTCCTCCAAAAATGATTTTTTTGCTCCAGAAGGATAGTTGAAAAGTAATCCTCAAGTACAAAGTCAGCTTAATGCTTCTGCAACATACAGAAAGAGTGGATAAAAGAACCTTAGATGAATGAACAAATCATGCAGGTGTAAAGCACTTAGGCAGAGGTGATAGAATGAGTCAAATGTTTACTTTTGAAATGACTTTCTTCTCTAAATTATAACAATGGGAAATAAGAAAAATATCCAAAAGCAGGTAATATTCCAGCATATTATTTTTAATATCTCTGACATATAACACTGTGTAGGAAGGTGATACAAAGCCTAGCTAGGAAGAAAAAAGGAGGATTAATTTTGCAAAGAAAGCATAATAATGGCCCAGGTTTAATTTATCTCAAGCAATGTCATTCAACTAAAGCAGGAAACAATTATGATACAGAACATTGAACGTGGAGTAATCATTTTAATGACTAACGGAAAAAGCTATAATAGATTTTTTTACCCAGAAATTTATAGAGTTAAATAACACCATAGTTTCCTTCGTACCACTTTTCCCAGTTCATTTCAGTATAGGAACTTGGCAATAGTCAAATTCCTTTGCCTTTAGCTACCACTCACTGAAAAAGCAACATTTCAAACCACAAAAACATTCATGTTAACACCTTCTTACAACTTAATACAAACGTAGCAATTGACTCACAACTTTTTATCAAATGTGGAAAACCAAGCTCTAGAAGGAAACTTTCAACAGCTCATCCATCATCCAACAAACCTTCAGAGAGTACAGTATTTTGTGTCAAGCAGTATGTCCAGAAATGAGAAATGAGGTTGAATATAGGGTAGAATTCTTCCCAGGATGTGCCCCTTGTAATGAAATAGATTACTAATAAGACATAAAACACAGTAACATAAGGGCCAGAAGGAAGAGAAGCCCAGGAGACTGTAGGAGCTCAGAAGGACAGAGCTCACCAGTGGGTGGGTCAGAGGAGATTCCTGGATATTACAGTGCCTGGAATGAGAGAACCTGGAAACTCAGAGAAACTGAGTATCCCAAGTTCACCTGAAATGGGAAGTTAACTTATGGGGCTGTAAAGAGGTGCCTGGGAAGGTAGGCAAGGGCAAATCTTGTGGGCCTTATTTGCCAGTGCTAAGCAGCCTGGGTTTGTTTCGCAGGCAAAAGGGATTCACTAGGAGATTTTCAGTCATGGGGAAAGATTGGGGAGAATTGTGTGTAGCGTAAGATTTGAAATTTAAAGAAATCAGCCAGGAAACAGGGAGACAATGGACTGTAGAGGTGGGACTAAATTAGCAAAACTAGGAAGTGGCTGCTGCAGGTATCCATGTAACAGTAATCTCAAAATCAATGAGGGCATGAATTAAGACCATGTAGAGGGGTATGAGATGAAGGGGAAAAATAAAAAATATTTAGGAGACAGAATCACTAGTATTTGGTGAATGATAGATGTGAGGTGTCAGGGAGGTAAAGGATTCCAAGACTCTTCTGGATTTCTAGCTTGCACTCTTCATTGGACAGGGTATCAGAATTGTTCCTCAAGACTGAATGTGACAGACATTTTATATGTTGTAATAACAGTATCTGATGTAAATATTGGATACTGATGTAATATCAGTATGCTATTATGATGTAAATGTCAGAAATGAAAATTACCATGATTAACAAGAGTCATCATGTTACATTCTACTTTGATATAATCTACTCTGTGATCTGAAAAAAGAAACCTTCATCCTACCACTGAGCACAACACTGCGAAGTCAATACTCTGACAACAAAGATTCATTATAGTCAGAGACAACGTCTCCTGGGCACCTGGTAGGAGGGTCTGAGATTCTCTGAACCCAAAGCCCATCAACTGCCCTCCTAGGCAGCAACAACCCCCTGCAATCAATTAGACAGGATCTACCCAGACTGGAGGACCCCCTTCCCAAGATCTTCATAAGCTCCAAGGGAAGCTGATTATATAACTGGGTGAAGATTAGAGCTTTAGAGAGGTCTTGACTGAGCTTCTGCCTTTCCTACTCTTACCCAGAAGCATTATACCCTGAAGATATACCTGGGGTCCAGGATTTCACTGAGAACTGGATAGCTAGGCATGCCAATTGTATCTTCAGTGGCTCTCCACTTGCTCTCAGCACAGAATCCAAACTCCTTTGCACAGATACAATAATCTTCAAGCTAGGTGGAGCATCTACCCAAATCACAATGGTTCCCTTTTGCTGCAGCTGGTCTCCCACCCACAGGGCTATGGCAGCCATGTTTACAAGGCATGGTCTGGACTCCTCTTAACAGTTTAGTAAAGCAAACATGGACCCAAGATGACCTCTGCCAGGAATACCTGTCTCTGCAACCATCTCCTTTCTCTCAAATGCTAGATATAATGGGGCTTTAATAAATAACAGCTGGTAGAGATGCAAATAATTCATCCAATTGAAAAACATTCCTCCAGAGGTTATGGTTTTATTGCTCTATAGGATATTAACCAGTTTTATTTCTAATTTTGCAATCTATTACGGCATTCTTTTTTTACACTGAATATATTAACTAGTCTTTTAACATCTTCTTTAGCGCCCTGCCGGTTCCCTAATTAATGAGCTAAGTAAACCTTTGACACACGCTCTTTCTATATGTTTTAAATTATACTTTGAAAAAGACAAGCTAATTTCCCACACCCCACTCTTTTCTGTGGTAGGTATAAGCCTGAGAGTAGTTCACTTGTATTGCAAAAGGTTTCACCATCAAAATATGCTTACCAGTAAGAGATTTAAAAAAATATTTCCATGAGAGCTGTTTCATCTTCTGGAGATGAATGAGTCTTGTATTATCTGCAATTTCTGATTATTCCATTTCCATCACCTGTGAGGGTCACCTAACAGCCTTGGAGAGGATCAAGGTCTTTGAGAGATGCTGCTCAGCCTACCAACTACCACTTTGTAATATCTGAAGAGGCCAGGTGTGGTGGCTCTCGCCTGTAATCCCAACACTTTGGAAGGCAGAGGCGGGTGGATCACCTGAGGTCAGGAGTTCAAGACCAGCCTGACCAACATGGTGAAACTCCATCTCTACTACATATAAAAAATTAGCCAGGCCTAGTGGTGCATGCCTGTAATGCCAGCTACTCAAGAGGCTGAGGCAGGAGGATCAGGGGGAGGGGAGATAAAATAACAGAAAGTTGAAGTCAGAAGTCAGGCGGCTGGCTGGTGCCACCGGTCCAACCACAGTGGGGCCCAAGGGCTGAGAAAATAACTCCCCTCTCTGTAACTGGTGCCTATGTTATCTATCAGCCTTGAAAACGTTGCAAAATAATGTTTTTCCTGCAGCCCAAGGACCTGCTCTGAGGCACATAGTCCACGTTTGTACAATCTAGACACAACTGTTAGAAATACCTCTGTCACTGAGTGGCTTACTGCCTTTGTTTAACTTCTGTAATTCCTCCTCTTTCCCTTCCTGTGCAAGCCACATGTAAATTAGCAAATCAATGAAAGCCAACGACTGTAAAGTCAGATGTCCAGCCAGTGGGCAATGACACAGTTTTACCTCTGCTCCTCCTTGGGTTGTATGTCTTTAAAAAGGGAAAAAAACTGCTTTTCGGGGAGCTCTGTTTCTGGACTCGAGTCCACCAATGCTCCACAGCTAGCTGAATAAAGTCTCTTCCTTCCTCACTCCCCTGTCTGAGGGGCTCTGTCAGCAGCTCATCCTGCAACACGCTCACCTGCAAGTGTCATGTCTTTGGGCAAGTCACCTGATTAATCTTTCTGGGTCTCAGTTTCCACATCAGTTCAACAGGGCAATATGCTCAACAGGGCAATATCATTTTCCTTACAGTGTTGTTGAAAGAATTACAATTAGCCTGGCTCACTATAGGTAGTCCACAAGTGTCAGCTACATAAATCTAAAACGCCTAGGCATGCTTGAATAGGACACTTGGGGCACCGGATTTAGAGGGGTGGTTTTGTTTCGTTGTTTGGTTCTCTGGGAACTGGACAAGGTGGCACAGCCACGGCCCTTCCAACTCTTAAGAATTCTTCCCCAAAGAAAATACTTTGCAAATGCCTCAGCAGAACTCAAAAATATCCACAAACTCTGACACTAAAAAGTTGGATACCTCAGAAATCACTTCTGATCCTCCGGCGTACTATCAGGTCTGCAAGCCTTCGATTTGGGTGTGCATGACATACCTGCTTTTTAGTACACGCCCTCAGTTGTTACCCCACCTCCCGGCTCACGGCTGGCCCTCGGGACGCAGCGACCCCTCCTCGCCAGGTTCCCCAGGGCCGCGGGCAGGGGGCTCCGAGCTCCGGCAGCCGCAGAGTTCGCAGAGCTGAGGTCCGCCCGAGGGAGCAGCCGGGCCTCCAGCTCGCAAATGCTCGGGCCCAGGCCGGGAAGCATTTGTGCCCTGCCCCACGTGCCGCTCAGGTCCTTCCCGGGTCACCTTCCCCGCGCCCCGCGCCCTTCCTCCACTCCCGGGCGATGCCCGGCCTAGCTCCGGCCTCGCTCCGGCCCCGCCCCCGCATCTGAGCCCCGCCTCCTAACCGCCTAGAGCCCCGGCCCCGCCCACGCCCCGCCTCGGGTTCCGGCTTCGATTTCAGCCTGGCCCCGCCCCAACCCTGGTCCCGCCCCCAACCCGGGCCGTTCTCCGCCCGACCCCACCCCCGAGCCCCGACAGTCCCCGAGCCCCGGCCCCGCCCCCGAACCCCGTCCCCGCCCCCGAGCCCCGCCGCCTTAGAGCCCCGGACGCCCAGGGTCGGGGCTAGATATGGCGAACGCGGCCTGGAGACTGGCGCCCCGTTCGTGTCCGAGGTAAGCTTGGAGCCCCGGCCGCCCAGCCCAATGTCGCCCACAGGAGACGGCTGTCCAGGCGAAGGTCGCCGCCGGTGGGAGCCCCCACTCCCTGTTATCTTGTCTGGGTGGCAACAGAATTTTGTTTTGCTGGTTTTCCAGCGAGAGTTCGCTGGCGTGACCACCTAACGCGCACGCCCTCCTGCACCGCTGGGCCCAGAGTGGTCAGGATGGACGCGTCGTGAGGTCAGGGCTGCGGCTCTCTGTCCCCAGTCCCCCAGGTCTCCGCCGGCGTCCGCGCAGCGCTCCCATCCTCCTGGGGCCGGACTCCGGGCCCTTGAGCTGCCCCCGCTGGGCACGGTGCTTCCTCCGGCGCCCGGGCCTGCACTTCCCAGCCGGGATGCTTCTGGGGTGCAAAGCGTTGCTTGCTAAAAGTGAGGTAAACGTAAGCAGTTATCACTCGTGTGGACTTACGCTTTTTGCTTTTTGGAGAACACGTATGCAATGAAGCGAAGTGGCCGTGTGCGCAGTGACGGCTAACAAGCGCGCTCCACCTCCCTGGGATGCCGGGAACCCTGCACTCATCAGTGTATAGGGAACAAAAACGGAGCACGATAGTGGCCTTGAAGTGGTGGAATTATGACTGATTTTCCAGACTTTAGGTATTTTCTTATATGGTCGTGTTTTTGCAATTTGTTTTTAAAACTCACGCATTATTTAAAAATAAATTTGTTCCACATTTTGTGGAAACGCACATTTCGGCTTTCTGTGGACACTTTAAATTTTTCTTTCGTTTTCTACTTGGAATTTGTCATGTAGGTTGCAGTTTTTCCCTTTACAGAAAAGCCGTTTAATATAAAACTTACTGTAGACTGATCTTACTGAATCAATTACTAAGTCCGAGGTTTGAACCTAGAGTTCATTGTACCATTTTCGAGTTACATAATTGTTTGGGGGGTGATACCTATTAGGTTTGGACTTTGTAACGTGTATTATTTTAATCATCTTTGATGCCATTAACTCCATTATTCAGGGTCATCGTCGTGAACATCCATGTTTTGCTTGTGGCCTGAGTCCTTTGAAGTTTGCCACCCCACCCCCGCTCACTGTGTGTGCTTAAATACGTGCTGATCACCCCGCGGTGCTTGCTGTTTTTGCTGTCCTCCTGGCTGGCTGATTAAACATCCCCATAGAAAGGGACAAGCCTGCTGAGCCCGCTTCACTGACTCCCTTGCGCTGCAGGTAGATTCCCTCCCACCTGCTGAGAAGGCTGTGGCTCTGTCTGGAATGCCAGCATCTGTACATACGTCCTTTTGAACATTTCTTGTATGTTCAGCCATTCTCCCCTCCTTCCACCTGTGTATATGTTGAAACACCGGTTTTGCCAGCAAAGAGGGAAAAATTGACCTGATATTAGCTTATGGCTTGTTTAGCAGTGAGTGCAGAAGCTGTTTTAGGACTTTGGACACTGCACTAAATTCTGTGCACTTAGCTTTTGGTCTCCTGCTGTTCTTGCCTACGGCAAAATTTACATAGTCATTCCTGTTCTGGCTGCTTTTATCTTTAATTGCTTGCAAATACCTCACTGGATGGTTATTTACTTTTCCCTTTATTTATTTACCATTAGCTTCTGTATTGATTTCTTATCTTGAAATCCTTACAGCCAATTATTTGCAGCCAGTTTGCTGGGGCAAGTATAAAGAAAATATTTATGGACAAATGGGATTTTGCTATGTACAGGCTGGGAACAATTAGAAATCAGGCTGCAGAAATGTGACGGGTGGGAAGAAGTAGAAATCAGTCTGCCTCATTGTAGTCATCTGCAGGTCATTAGTTTCCCAGTAGTTCAGCTGCACATGAATAGAACAGCAATGACAGCCAGTCAGAAGGACTTTGAAAATGCAATGAATCAGGTGAAACTCTTGAAGAAGGATCCAGGAAACGAAGTGAAGCTAAAACTCTACGCACTATATAAGCAGGTAAATGCCTACTGTCTGACATTATTTAAAGAATGTTGGGCAAATGATTCCTTAAATAGATACACTGTGTGTTTACTAAAATATAGCCTTAATATTTTGAGTTTGTCTTGCTCCCTCTTCTCTGAAGAGTATGTATATATATATATATGTCATTTTTTATATTTCCTTGAAATACTGTTAATAAACAAAGTAACCCCTCTGTGTCATGCCAGAGTAAAAGAGACTTACGAAATATAATATTCACATTTGTAGACCTTATTTGGCTCTTGATTACAATAAATCAATTGAAAAAGGTATTTTTAAGACAATTGGGGAAGTTTTGAATAAGGACAGAGTATTAGAAGATGCCTAGAAATCACTGTTAATAGTGTCAAGGTTACATAAATGTTGATATTTTTAAGAAATGCATACTAAGGATATAGAGGTGAAATAGCATGGATAGTTGAAGTTCTCTAAGCACAAAAAGAAAAGGATAGATGAGGCCAGGCAAGGTGGCTCACACCTGTAATTCCAGCACTTTGGGAGGCTGAGGCGGGTAGATCCCTTGAGGTCAGGAGTTTGAGACCAGCCTGACCAACATGGTGAAGCTCTGTCTCTACTAAAAATACAAAATTTAGCTGGACATGGTGGCACGCGCCTGTAATCCCAACTACTTGGGAAGCTGAAGTGGAAGAATCGCTTGAACCTTGGAGGTGGAGGTTGCAGTAAGTGACTGCGCCACTGCACTCCATCCTCGGTGACAGAGTGAGACTCTGTTTCAAAAAACAAAAAAAAGAAAAGGATAGGTGAAACAAGTAAGGCAATTTGATAATTGTTGAACTTGGGTGATGGGTATTGGGAATTCATTATGATGGTCTACTTTGGAATGTTTGGAAATTTTTGTGACAAAATTTAGAAACTGAAGTTTTTAAGTTTCAATGCCAAAGGCTTCCCTGTCATGTCTGCCTCTCTGGGCTCCTATTTTTCTGTTTTATGTTATCTATTTTTCTGTTTTATGATGGGTATGAGCTCTTTCATATGGGTATGTATAGTAAAAAGTTTAACCTTCCCCTAAAAGAGGTGTGGGTTTTCCCTCAGCTTCTGGGAAGTTAATCTCTAAAGCCTGATAGGAGTGTCTTTGTTTGCCTGGATTGTCTTAACGATATTTAGGATGGGGGCTTCAGGTTATGCAATCATGCACAGGTGATGGAGCCCCAGTAAAAACTCTGGACACTGAGACTGGTTGAACTGAGCATCTCTGGTTGACAGGACTCCCTGTGTACTGTCACATCAATTCTGGGAGAGGGGCCCTGTCCTGACTCCATGGCGAGAGGACAAGGAAACTCCATATTTGCTACTGCCCCAGACTCTATCCTGTATGTGTCCTCCAATGACTGATTTTAATCTCTATCCTTTCCCTTAATAAACTATTAACTGTGCATTTAACAGCTTGCAGGGAGTTCTGGGTGTCTTTCTAGCAAATTATTGCACCTGAGGGTGGTCTTGGGAACCCTCCAGCCTTGCAGTTAGTGTCAGCATTGAGGACAGTCAGGAGACAAGGACAAGCCCTTATTCTGTGGACTGTGTCCCCTCTAACTTATAGGCTGGCTGACTCTTGCCAGGTGATATCTCTGTCTATAAAAATTCATAGCCTCCTTTACTGCCTTTACTGCCTTTTTTTTTTTTCCTTCTTTTTTGAGACGGAGTTTCACTTTGTGGCCCAGGCTGGAGTGCAGTGGCACCATCTCGGCTCACTGCAACCTCTGCCTCCCGGGTTCAAGCAATCCTTCTGCCTCAGCCTCACAAGTGGCTGAGATTACAGGTGCCCACCACTATACTCGGCTAATTTTTGTATTTTTAGTAGAGACGGGGTTTCATCGTATTGGTCAGACTGGTCTCGAACTCCTGACCTCCGGTGATCCACCAGTCTTGGCCTCCCAAAGTGCTGGGATTACAGCTGTGAGCCACTGCACCCAGCCTGTTTTTCAAAGACTTTCTTCTTTCCTCTTTTAGCTAACTATATAAAATTTTAAACATTTTAAGTGGAATTTTAAATTGCCATTTCTGAGAAGTAGCTGAGTGGGATATTTTTCCATCTCAAAACACCCACTCCACCTAGCCTCGAAAATAAAATTTAATTGCTTTTTGCTTTTACTTACGTGTTCTTCAGTCAAGTTTCCTAAGGACCAGTGGCTCTGACAGCACCCCCCCTTGCCAAGGCCTCAGCTACAGTTTTGTTGTCCAGGTACCAAAAGTGCACACTGAATTAGTGGTGTTTTTTTGTACCTTCAGATGGGCTTTTGGAATATGCTGTGCATTTCCAAAAATTTGTTGACTACTTCCTTTTAAAGATTGTTTGCTTGAATATTTTATTGTGGAAAATATGATTGCCTATATAAAACTAATGAACCGTTAGATTTTTTTAGAAAGTACTTCCCCCAAACCTTTATCCTGCATTATTTTCATAGATAGGCAGTTATAATTTATTTCCAGTCTTTTTTCTGTTGTTTGTGCGTTTTCACCAACAACATCAAAGAGACTAGAGGGGAAAATGCAAATCAATTTAAGTACTGAGAAAGGAGAGGATTAGGGGGAGACATTCATGCGCCATGGATTTTATGGATCTTGAATATTTGGGGCTTCAGTTTACATGGACATTTGACCATTAATTGTCCCTCTCCTTTTCACAGGCCACTGAAGGACCTTGTAATATGCCCAAACCAGGTGTATTTGACTTGATCAACAAGGCCAAATGGGATGCATGGAATACCCTTGGCAGCCTGCCAAAGGTGAATTTACTAGTTACTCTGCTTTTATTTGCTGTATTTCTAAAGAAGTTTGGTGCTTCTCATTAAGCCGTTATAAATGGAGCCTTCGGGGTCTTGATGTGCTTCTGTTCTTCATTGCAAGGTGCTATTAGTATAGTAACTTCCTCAGCATGCTTATTCATTGACCATGGGCTAAGGCTTTTTGTCATCTTCCATTCAGGAAATTGCTCGGCGGAACTATGTGGATTTGGTGTCCAGTTTGAGTTCTTCATTGGAATCCTCTAGTCAGGTGGAGCCTGGAACAGACAGGAAATCAACTGGATATGAAACTCTGATGGTGACCTCCGAAGATGGCATCACAAAGATCATGTTAAACCGGCCCGCAAAGAAAAATGCCGTAAACCTTGAGGTAATATTACCTGCCCTTGGAGTTTGTCCTGCTTTTCTTTTCTTCTTCTATGTGTTTCATGCAAAAGCTGTAGAGTTTCAGCATCATTCCTATTTTATCGTATCACTTGTTTGATTTCTGCAGGAAGGTTGGTAATTGTGGCTACTTCATACAACAGAGTTGAGTATTCATTGTTTATAGTTTGTGAACTTCAGGTAGGTTCTGATATACCCAAAAGGCACTGTGACTTTCCTAATAATGGAAGCACAAATAAATTAATATAAATGAAACATGTTGCTATGAGAGAATTTGCATAGAAGCCCTCTAAGGTTGGTGTAGACGGCTCCCAAAAGTATCTTCATGTCACTTAGACTAGAAAGTAGGTCTTTCTGCTTGCATGGGGGCTTCATGTTTTATTAGTAGAGGGAGAAAGGGAAGAAGGACTTCATCTTAAACAAATCATAACCCAACTCTGCTTTAAAGTAGCTGCTTCACTTGGCATCTTTAGAATTTAAATCTCTCATTGAATTAGAATGATAATAACCACTTTAGCCCCTTCTCCTTGAAAAAAAAATTATAGGGAATTGGATGCTTGGTGCCCAACTGGCACTAAAATTTGAGAGGACGGTGACCATAAGGTTAATAATCTCCACTGTGAGGCCGGGTGTGGTGGCTCACGCCTGTAATCCCAGCACTTTGGGAGGCCGAAGCAGGCGGATCACCTGAGTTCAGGAGTTTGAGACCAGCCTGACCAACATGGAGAAACCCTATCTCTACTAAAAATACAAAATTAGCTGGGCATGGTGACACATGCCTATAGTCCCAGCTACTCGGGAGGCTGATGCAGGAGAATCGCTTGAACCCAGGAGGTGGAGGTTGCGGTGAGCTGAGAGCGTACATTGCACTCCAGCCTGGGCAACAGGAGGGAAACTCGGTCTCAAATAATAATCATCATCATCATCATCATCTCCATTGTGGCAGAAAGAGCATACTCACTTTAAAATCGTCTTCAGAATTTCATGAAGTGGGATATGTGTCATTCAACTAATAAAGCATTTAATTCTCAAACTTTGTTTCCACTTTCCCCTGACTCATTTCTCTACAAACATGGTAATAATAGCTACTCTGTACAAAGTGCCTAATGAGTGCCAGCACTCTCCACACAGAGGTTTATTTAATTCTCATAAGGAGCCTGTTGTTGTCATTACTCAACAATAAAATAATTAGTTTAAGAAGTAACTTGCTCAACTTTACATAACAAATAAACAGCAAAACCTAAATTGAAACCCTGATAGCCGGGCATGGTGGCTCACACCTGTAATCCCAGCAATTTGGAGGCCAAGGTAGGCAAATCACTTGAGGTCAGGAGTTCAAGACCAGCCTGGCCAATATGGTGAAACCCTGTCTATACTAAAAATACAAAAAATTAGCTAGGCGTGGTGGTACACGCATGTAGTCACAACTGCTCAGGAGGCTGGGGCAGGAGGTGGAGGTTGAGCCAAGATCACGCCATTCCACTCTAGCCTGGATCTTGCAGCAAGACTCCATCTCAAAAAAAAAAAAAAAAAAAAAAAAGGAAAGAAACCCTGATAATCCATCTCCTAATCCTGGTCTCACCAGTTGCCCTGCTGTGTTGTATTATCATAACTATAATAGTGCTGGAATGAGTTCCTTATCACTTCCCTCAAGAGAAATGCTTAGATGCTTATTCTGATACAGTCATCCCTCTGTATCCAATGGAAATTGGTTCCAGGACCTCCTTATGGACACCAAAGTCCTCGGAACCTGAAGTCCTTCATAAAAAGGCATAATATTTGCATATAACCTCTCTATATACTCTCATATACTTTAAATTATTTCTAGAGTACTTATAATGCTGAACACAATGTAAATGCTATGTTAAATAGTTGTTATAGTGTATTGTTTAGGGACTAATGATAAGAAAAAAAGTCAGTACATGTTCAGTGTAGACACAGAATTCTTTTCCAGATTTTTTTGATCTGTGATTGCTAGAATCCATGGATGTAGAACCTGTGGATACAGAGGGCCAGCTGTTTTATGTAATATCCATGTTTTCTAGTATATTTGTATCTATAAGTATCAGCCCTCTTTATGATTCTTCCCACATTGAAATCTCACCTAAGGTAGAAATTGCACCTGTTTTAAATGCATTAAAAGCTATATAGCTGCATATCCAAGATTTTCAGAAGTGTTGCTGATTTCAAATTTTGAGGCACCTTCCTTGAATACCGTTATAGTGTCTTGAAAAGTTCAGCCTTTTGCCAGTCACTAACACTTCCCAGACTGCCAGGGACTTCCTTGAGGTCACAACAGAGACGTTGTTTTATGGAAAGTTCTCTCTGACCACCTCCCACTCTGCCCACCCTAGATAAGCCTCAGCACCTCCTCTGAGTTCCCTACTGCTTCGTACTTTCCATCCCCCACCTCATTTGAACATTATTGTCCTCTGTTAATTCCAAAAGCTCAAGGACCATGTCTTTCTTGTTCCCTTTTGGAAAAAAAGTGGTTTATAGTCGCCAGCTCCTACCATAGCACCAGGTACATAGTATGCACCAAGTAATTGTAAAAGGAATGAAAATTATTTTCGGGTATTGGTCCACTGTTTTGGTTATAAAATACAACCAAAATAAGTGTTAGGCACTTTGCTGAGAGCAGGCTTGCAGCCTAACATTTAGTGAGTCCATTGGTTGATGATTCCTGTGTTCAGAGTTCTTTTCTTTTCTTTGACTTCCCATTACACAGATGTATCATGAACTTATGCGTGCACTTAAAGCCGCAAGCAAGGATGACTCATCCATCACTGTTTTAACAGGTAAGACATTTTCTCAGATGTCCTAATTAAATTTCTATTTTGAGGAGGTCTCTTAATAGATAGGAAATTGAGTTTAAAAGCTCCAAGATTGGGAGGCCATGGCAGACAGATCACAAGGTCAGGAATTCGTGACCAGCCTGACCAACATGGTGAAACCTCATTTCTACTAAAAATACAAAAATTAGCTGGGTGCGGTGGCGCATGCCTGCAATCAGAGCTACTCAGGAGGCTGAGGCAGGAGAATAGCTTGAACATGGGAGGTGGAGGTTGCAGTGAGCTGAGATTGTGCCTCTGTACTCTACCCTGGGGGACAGAGTGAGACTTTGTCTCAAAAAAAAAAAATTTTTTTTCCAGTACTGTCATACTCCAATTTATAAATATACAAAACATATAAGAAACACGGATATCCACTCCTTCGCAATTACCCAGCATAAATTAAAACACATATATCCACAAAAAGACTTTCATAGGAGCAGTCATGGTAACTTGATTTATAATTGCCAAAACCAGAAAACAACTCAAATGTTCAAAAACACATAGATTCCAAAAGTAATTGCTGTAAAAAAAAGTAAAAAAAAAAGATTCAAAAACACATGTATGAATAAATTGTTGACTATTTATACAGTGGAATACTCAGCAATGCAATGGAATAAATGATACAAGAATATGGATGCATCTTTAAAACACAGTTCAGCAAAATAATGACAGTAGTGTATATATTGTATAAGTCTATTCATAGAAAGTTCTACAGTAGGCAAAAGTTCTTATCTGTGGAAATTGAAATCAGAAGGTGATTACCTTGGGGCAGGTGGGATGGTATGGCTAGAAAGGAGCCTACGGGAAACTTCTAGAGTGATGGAGATGTTCTGTGTCTTGCTTTTGATGGTGATCTTGTGGGCATTTAAAATGATCAAAATTCATCTAAATGAACATTTAAGAGCTGGTTGTTTTATTGTATCTAAATTATACTTCAAACACACACACACATTCAGATACACACTTTCAATGGCTCTTAGAATAAAGAAAAAACTTCCTCATGGGATCTACAAAGCCCCGTCAGGTCTAATCTGCTGGTCCTTCTCCTGCACCAGCTTCCCCCTGGATTTCTCTGAGTCAGTCACAGTGGCTCTTATTTCATCTACACTGGGGATAACCTCTCCAAAGAGCCTTTGCACAGGCTGTTCTTGGTGTGAACTGTTCTTCCTAGCCCTCTTTTCTAGCCAACCTGGCCTCTCCTTCAGATCTCAATTCATTTGTCCCTTCCTTAGGAAAATCCCCTCCTGAACTCGGTGGTTAGACCAGCCCCCACCCCCAGCACATACCCGCATTTGATGATGCACCTCTCCTCTATTTCAGCAGTTGCATCAGCTACATTTATCTGTGTGTTTTTATAGATCAGTGTCCAGCATACTCACTAGTTTGTAAGTTAGGACAAGAACCATCGCTGGTTCTCCAATGTATTTCCCATGCCTAATCATAGAGCTTGACATGCAGTAGATACTCAAGAATTATAGAATGAATGAATGAGGGATCTGTTGATTTTGTTTATAGGAAATGGGGACTATTACTGTAGTGGGAACGATCTGAATAACTTCACTGTTATGCCCCCTGGTGGAGTAGAGGAGAAAGCTAAAAATAGTGCCATTTTACTGAGGTAAGAGTAATTGACATTTGTGTGATCCCAGAGGGCCCTTTCTTAGTCATCAAAGTGGAATTTAGTTGAGCAGAAGTGAAATATCTACTTCTCTGTGTCGATCCAATTAATTGTGACTTTGGACAAGCATATTTCTCCAAACTGCCTCCATCCATAGGTGGGCATTCATTCTCTCTCTTTGACCTCTGTTACCTTTTCATCCTGCTGATCTCATGAGATTTGGTTGGAAAACATAAAAGTTAGCTATAGTTGTAAACAAAATTATCTTGCTTTGAGACAGAGGAATTTAGCAAATTCTCATCCAGCCAGAGGAATTGACGATTTCCATGAATGCTGAAAGTAGGAGACTTGGAGGAAACATAAAACACGGGAGGAGGTCATGAAGGCTTTATTCCCGCCAAATCTGTAATTCCCACTCGCTGTGATATTCCAGTGTGTGCTCAGTCACCCACCCTAATCTCTAAGACTGCGGCTGGTTTCTGGCCCGAACTCACTGCCCAGAATACAAGATTTGACCCAGGGTTGACCCGTAGGCCTCACTGCTTGGTTTTTCATCCACTGCCATTCAAATGGATGTCCTGGATGAATCTGGTTTGGAAGACCAGGGAAGTGGCAGGACAGGGAGGCACTGCCCATGGTGGCTGTGGAAATACTCAGCCTGCCAGAAGCCTTTGTTATCTCAGAGTCAGACTGCCTTGCCCATGCTTCAGTCATGCTGCTTTAGCACATTTAATGACTTTGTGTTTCCATTTCTATAGGGAATTTGTGGGCTGTTTTATAGATTTTCCTAAGCCTCTGATTGCAATGGTCAATGGTCCAGCTGTGGGCATCTCTGTCACCATCCTTGGGCTATTTGATGCTGTGTATGCATCTGACAGGGTAAGTCAGCTCCCAGAAAGCAAGAGGTCAGGCAAGCAGAGCGAGCCGAGAGCCTTTGAATCCTCCTTCAGCGTTGCCAGTCATAAGCAGGTTACATGTGGTTTGCAGTAAAATTAACTGAATTTTAAATTTTTCTGAAAGCATTAGTCTAACTAATTTGACCGATTTTATTTTTCCTTCATTATTAACTTGCATTTTGTGTGAACAGGGTTCCAACTCTGATTGTTCCAGATTCTAATCAAATTCCACAATAGGTATTCAGTTTTGATATCATTGAAATACTCAGGAGACACTTGAAAATGTGTTATGGGAGGGAGGAATAGCATATTTGCAGGTTCTGCAAGTGGAGATTATTTGATCCTTTTTTCAAAGTAAATGGATTAGAATTTTAGAATTAGAAGGAACTGTGAGCATTATCTACTCTCACTCCCTCCTTTGCAGATAAGAAAACTGAAGCTCTGAGAAGTTCCTTGCCCAGAACGCAATTTAGCCTTGTGTTCACCATCGCATTATATAGATTTTAGTTTTTATTTTTACTATAGTGGTAATATATATGTCATAATGCAAAATAAAATTTTGAAAGATAAGAAAAAGTACCAAGAAAAGCTGCAAGGTAAAAATCACTCCTTACCACCTAGAGATAACCAGTCCTAACATTTGTGTTATTATCTTGTTTAACCAGTTCCTGACTGCTGGAACCCTAGGCTGTTTCCAATTTTTATCATTACAAGCACCTAATAACCACCTTTAGGGTTATCAGATTGTTCAAGTGACTTATGCTTTGTGATGGTAAAATGTGCTGATTAAAGCCTTCTAGGAAACACAGTGTTTTTACCACTGAAGAGATTTCTAGTTTTGTTCAGAGATATTTTCCCCATGAATAGATGAATAGACGGGACCATATTTTAGCGTCCTTAATTCTTTGAATTTTCTTTTGGTGGATTCCACTGAACCAGATTGGATGCACTGACAGACCTAATTCTTATGAATAATTTTCCCATAAAAATAGCAAATGAGATTCTAGGTGCCAGGCTGCCCAACCTTTGTAGATGGAGGTTTCTGTTCAAAGGCAGAAATCAATGTCTTTGTTCACATTCTGTGTGTTAGATGACTGATAAGGCATTGACCTGCTTTTAACAGGGTCTGGGTTAATGGTTCCTGACCTAAAATTGGGGATGTTCTTTAATATTTGGAGGGCAAATACTATATTTGAATCTTGTTCTGATTCTCCTACTGAATTGAAAATTATCTTCAGTATACATCATCTTTTTTTTTTTTTTTTTTGAGATGGGGTCTTACTCTGTTACCCAAGCTGGAGTGCAGTGGTGTGATTTTGGCTCACTGCAACTGCCACCTCCCGGGTTCAAGTGATTCTCCCACCTCAGCCTCCCAAGTAGCTGGGGTTACAGGTGTGCACCACCACACTCAGCTAATTTTTTAATATTTTTTGTAGAGATGGGCTTTTACCATGTTAGCCAGGCTGATCTCAAACTCCTGACCTCAAGTGATCTGCCCGCCTTGAGCTCCGGAAGTACTGGCAGTACAGGCCTGAGCCACTGAGCCTGGCCTACATCATCCTTTTAGAGATTTTGACGACTTTCCTCTTATGATACAAATTATAATGTTGAAATCAGAGAACATATATATATTATATATAACGTATCTATTCTATATATATTATAGCATGCATTATATATTATATATATATATAAGTGCTAAAATATTTGGCCCAAAGTAAAATTTATTTTTCAAATAGTGTCTACTGATAAAAGTTTACCCAACCAAATAAACCAAGCATCAATTTAAAATGTAAATTGAGGTGGATAGATCACCTGAGGTCAGGAGTTCAAGACCAGCCTGGCCAACATGATGAAATATTGTCGCTACTAAAAATACAAAAATTAGCTGGACTTGGTGGCAGGCGCCTGTCATCCCAGCTACATTGGAGGCTGAGGCAGAAGAATCACTTGAAACCAGGAGGTGGAGGTTGCAGTAAGCAGAGATCGCACCACTGCACTCCAGCCTGGGCAACAGAGCAAGACTCCATCTCAAAAAAATAAAAAATAAAGGAAATAAGCTAAAGGAAAAGGCTGTAGAAAAAAATTGTTTTTATAGGATTTATCATTACTGGCTTCATGACTAAATAGCATATTAAATGGTGGGTTAATATTTAACCCATATAACCAAAATATTCATCAGTACATTTTATCTATTTTTTACAGTGGGCAATGGTTAATAATGCCTGTTAGCTCTGTCAGCAAATGATACATTTCCTGTATGAGTTAAGAAAAAGGTATAAATCATAACAATAATAAATCTTTGAGTGCTTACTGTTTACTCTGGGCACTCTGTTCATATGTATTATAGATATTATAAATATATGCATACATGCACACATATTCAGGTAATGTACACAGCAATCCTACATAAGGACTCAGCCGGGCACGGTGGCTCACTCCTGTAATCCTGGCCCTTTGAGTAGCTGAAGCAGGTGGATCACTTGATATAGGGAGTTTGAGACCAGCCTGGCCAACATGGTGAAACCCCGTCTCTACTAGAAATACGAAAATGAGCTGGGGGTGGTAGCACACACCTGTAATCCCAGCTACTAGGGAGGATGAGGCAGGAGAATCACTTGAACCCGGGAGGCGGAAGTTGCAGTGAGCTGAGATCATGCCACTGCACTCAAGGCTGGGCAACAAGAGGGATGCTCCATCTCAATAAAAAAAAAAAAGAAAGATTGGTTCCCAGTTTACAAATGAAAAAACCATGACACAGAGAAGGTAAGAAACTTTCCCAAAGTCACTAAGTAGTGTGATCCCAGAGCCTAAGCCCTTAACTCCATCTACGGTTCTCTTTCTGAAAATAAGCATTTTAAATGCTTATTGGCAACTTTGCATGTACCTGTTTGTGTCCCTTTAGCTGTTGTTGGCAGTTTTCTCAGTTTCCTGCTTATATTCCTTCAGCTGTGTCTTCTGGGTACATTTTTTTGAATAAGTTTTCTTTTGGATAAAAAAAGATACATGACATTAACAAAAATTTTTAATATTTTGATTATTTTTATTTCTATGCTGCGTATATTATACATCTTCTAACAGTTATGCATTAAAAATAACACTGTGTCTAATTATAGGAAATGAAATCTAAATATTCTTTTACATATTATAAATTTTAAATTAACATTCTTTCATAATTTATTCATCAAGAAGCAGAAAAATGTGTCTTAAATGTAACAACAACAAAAAAACTAAAAATGACAATATACTAAATAACCAATATTGAATTAATTCCAGTAGTTAAAGCCAATCAAAAAACCACTGGGGCAAAATCAAGACAAATGACAGATTGAGGAAACAATTTTTTAACTCACGTAGCAAAGGCTGATGTCTCTACAGTATGTTTTAAAGTTTGTATATAAAGCGATAGATCAACAAGCTAATATAAAAATGGGCAATGGTGAGGAATGAATAGGCCACCAAAAAAAATGAAATGTAAAGGGCTATTAAAATCATATGAGAGAAACCATTGAGAAAATGAAAAGATAAGCCGCAGACCAGGAGAAGAGATTGGCCTCACATTCATCTAATAAAAGATTTGCAACCTGCATGTGTATCTTACAACTAGATAATAAGGTAAACACCCTAACTTAAAAAATAGTGGACAAAATATCTGAACAGTTGCTTCACCAAAGAAGATATAAATATGTCTAATAATTACATGGTACGAGACTCAATATCATTAATCGTTAGGGACATGTAAATTAAAACCACAGTGAGACCCCACTACACACCTACTAGCATGGTTAAAATGAAAGAAACTTAATAGCTAGGTTTAGTGAGGATGTGGAGCAACTGAAACTTTCATACATTGCTGGTGGCAATGTCAAATGGTACAACCACTCTAGAAAAGAGTTGAGCAGCTTCTAAGTTACATATACCTTTACCACACAACCCAGCTATTCAACCACTTAGGTATTTACCTGTGATAACTGAAAACATGTTCACCCAGAGACCTGCACACAAATGTTCCTAACTACCTTTTTGTTAAAATTATCTGAACATTTTTATTTTTAATTTTTTTTTCAGTTTCATTGTGGTATAATTGACAAATAAGAATTGTACAGTCGGGTGCTACGTAACAACATTTTGGTCAATGACAGACTGCATGTACAACGGCGGTCCCCTAAGATATACCGTATTTTACTATACCTTTTCTATTCTTTTTTTTTTATTAAGATGAAGTCTCACTCTGTCACCCAAGCTGGAGTCCAATGGCACGATCTTGGCTCACTGCAACCTCCGCTTCCAGGTTCAAGTAATTCTCGTGCCTCAGCCTCCCGAGTAGCTGGGACTACAGGTGGATACCACCATGCCAGGCTAATTTTTGTATTTTTACTAGAGACAGGGTTTCACTGTGTTGGCCAGGCTGGTCTCAAACTCCTGACCTCAGGTGATCTGCCCACCTAGCCTCCCAAAGTGCTGGGATTACAGATGTGAGCCACCACACCCAGCCTACCTTTTCTATGTTTAATATGTTTAGCTACACAAATGCCACTTGTTACAACTGCCTAGAGTATTAAGTATAGTAACATGCTGTCCAAGCTGGTAGCCTGGAAGCAGTAGGCTCTACCACATAGCTAGGTGTGCAGTAGGCTGTACCATCCAAGTATACATAAATATACTCCATGATATTTGTACAATGACGAAATTGCCTAATTATGCATTTCTCAGAACGTACCTCCATTGTTAAGCAACATACGACTATACATATTTAAGGTGTTCAACTTGTTTTTCATAGCAGCCTTCTTCATAATAGCCTTTCATTCATTTCTGTTGGCAATGTCAAATGGTACAACCATTTGAATACTAGAAACAACACCAATGGCATTAACTGGTGAGTGGATAAACATATTATTGTACATCCATACAAAGGAATACTACTGAGAAATAGCAAGGAATAAACTACTAATACATACGACAGCATAGCGACTTTCAGAAATCAGACTCAAAAGGCTACAGAATGTAGCCTTTATACAACATTCTATAAAAGTCAAAACTGTAGGGACAGAAAACAGATTAGCAGTTGCTTTGGGTGGGAGGGAGGGACTGACTACAGAAGGGCCTAGGGAACCTTTTGGGGTTGTGGAAATGTTCTGCATCTCAATAGCGGTAGTAGCTATATAACTGTATTTGTTCAAACTCATCCAATTATACACTTTTAAAGGGTGAATTGTGTGTGCATATTAACCACATAAACTTAATTTTAAAATAAATTTTATTAAGCATTGTGAAGTTATAAGCAAATCATGATTTTTTAAAATCACATATGATGCTGGGTGCAGTGGCTCACGCCTTTAATCCTAGCACTTTGGGAGGCTGAGGCATCTGGATCACTTGAGGTCAGTTTGAGACCAGCCTGGCCAACATGGCGAAACCCCATCCCTACTAAAATTACAAAAATTAGCTAGGTGTGATGGCATATGCCTGTAATCCCAGGTACTCAGGAGGCTGAGGCAGGAGAATCACTTGAACCCAGAGGGGCGGAGGTTGCAGTGAGCCGAGATTGTACCACTTCACTGCAGCCTGGGCAAAAGAGCGAAACTCCGTCTGAAAAAAAAAAAAAGAGTCACACATTGAAAAGATGGTTTTCTTTTCTCTCCTATCCCCACAGGCAACATTTCATACACCGTTTAGTCACCTAGGCCAAAGTCCAGAAGGATGCTCCTCTTACACTTTTCTGAAGATAATGGGCCCAGCCAAGGTAACTTTTGCAGTGTTTAAAAATAAAAGTTTTATGAGTCATCTCAAGAAAGAAGGAAGAGTAATCTCATATATTCTCCCTTCTTTCCCTAATATGGACAAAAGATAAGCGAATTATTGGCTCTTCAACTCTAAGAGTTTTACCTGTGGAGGAATCAGGCTATGGGAAGTATCTGCTCTGCAGGAAAATCAGAATTTATCTCTGGAACTCCCAGAACTGGGATCCTTCTCCCAGCTGATTGCTTAGTGCTAGCTCCATTGCAAGCAGCACAGCACCTCAGCCTTGCAGCTGTGTGGCGTTAGTCACTTGAAGGATCAGGGCTGTGTCAGCCTTCCTTGGTCCCCTGAATTTGGAGGCCACTCAGTTCCCTTATGGATGACCAGTATCCCCTAAGGAGAGACATGATCTGATGACACCTTCACTTTCAGAGTTATAGTAAGTATCAGCAGATGGGAGGTTTCATGGGGCTCACCGCTGCCAGAGCCACTCCCAATCACAGCAGCTCTTCCGTCAGCCTGCTTCACTGGTGTATTAGCTCCCAGGCTGGTTAAGTGGCTGCTCAGGTCTTTCACTGTTTCCTAGTTGCCCATGCCCTGTGGTATGACTCGAAGGGGATTGTGACAAGACTAGAAGCTGAGAGGGGCTTGGCAAATATTCTTCAAGATCTCAAAGTAGGGCAGTGGGAATTGAGCCTGTTTTTATTGCCTACTAGGATTTTGTTAAAAACATGTGTATGTATGTTTTTAACTTCATTAGGCTATCACATACCCTGAACTGAACTTGGGAAAAGGGCAGAACTGATTCTAAAAGTCTTAGAGCATTTGGCTATTAGAGCATTCCTTGGCTGGGCACAATGGCCCACGCATGTAATCCTAGCACTTTGGGAGGCCGAGGCCAGTGAATCACTTGAGGACAGGAGTTCAAGACCATCCTGGCCAACATGGTGAAACCGCATTTCTACTAAAAATACAAAAAATTAGCCAGGCATGGTGATGCGTGCCTGTAATCCTAGCTACCCAGGAGGCTGAGGCAGGAGAACTGCTCGAACCCAGGAGGGAGAGGTTTCAGCGAGCTGAGATCACACCATTGCATTCCAGCTTGGGTGAAAGAGTGAGACTCCGTCCCAAAAAAAAAACAAAAATTAGCCAGGTGTGGTGACAGGCACTTGTAATCCCAGCTACTCAAGAGGCTGAGGCAGGAGAATCATTTGAACCCAGGAGGCAGAGGTTGCAGTGAGCCACGATCGTGCCACTGCACTCCAGCCTGGGCAACAGAGCGAGACTCTGTCTCAAAAAAATAAATAAATAAAGTGTTTTTTTTCTGGAAGAGAAATTGCAAATGTAGAGAGGATATCCACTTAGTTTCCTCAGTTTTCTGGAAACTAACTATAAGTCTTTGCTTTCCTTCAGTCAAATAGAACTAATTTGAGTACCAATGCAGGTAAAGAAAACTCTCAGAGCCAGATCACTGGGTAGAGTTTCTAGGGAATGGAATTTCGAAAGTTTCTAAAGATTAACTCAATGACCGTGATTTTTCTTTCCTTTTTTTCCCTCTTTAAAAAAACAGTTTATAGTGTATAAAATGGAAAAATCATAGCTGCTGTAGATTATAGACTCAAGCATCTGCTTCAGGTCATTTCTCCCATGGGCCCTCCAGTCTTGCCTCTCCAGCAACGACACACACAAAAGCAGCAGCCCTTAACAGACCTTCCAGGGAGCCTGCAATAGTCTCAGCACACAGTTTGCAAACCATTGCCTGTTGAGGCTGGCAGCTTCTCCCTTACTGAGAAATAACAGCAACCGCAAAAAACCTTTAATAAATCTCTCTATGCCTCCTGAAAGCAGTTAACTGAAGCCTTTTTTAATTAAGTTAATATCTTAACCTTGCTTCCTGCTTTTCATTTCAGGCAACAGAGATGCTTGTTTTTGGAAAGAAGTTAACAGCAGGAGAAGCATGTGCTCAAGGACTTGTTACTGAAGTTTTTCCTGACAGCACTTTTCAGAAAGAAGTCTGGACCAGGCTGAAGGCATTTGCAAAGCTTCCTCCAAACGTTAGTATTCATCTTTTACTTTTAAGAACCTTCAAAATAATTTCCTAAGGGAAAAATTTATTTGCCTTCAGAGACTAAGTCATAAAAACACAAGATACATCTTTAGTTAGCTTTAAGCACATCTAAATTTGGGATTAAAAAATAACTGTAGTAATGTTATAAATGTATTAATGTTTTTTTTTTATAAAAATACAGTACTGATTTTTACAAAACTTACCAAATATACCTTCCACTTCTGTGTGGGGACAGAGGGGCACCTCTCTATGGGGACTACTTGAGCAGGATGCTAGGCAGTATTTGCTGAGCACTTCCACTTTGGAATCCAGGTGAAAAGCCAGGCAGGTTAGCTACTTTACAAGAATCTTACTGTACAGCACTTTTGTTTTTATATGTGGTAGTGAGTGACTGATTGCTTTTATATTCTTGCTATTCAAAATGTAATCCTAGAACCAGAAGCTTGAGCAGCTACCTGGGGCTTTTTGGAAATGTATTATCACAGGCCTGCCCCACACTTACTGAAGTGATTTATATGCACACTGAAGTTTGAGAAGCACTATCTTATATTACACACATGGCTTAAGATTTAACAGGATTAGGGCCCGGCACAGTGGCTCACACCTGTAATCCCAACACTTTGGGAAGCCAAGGCAGGCAGATCACCTGAGGTCAGGAGTTCAAGACCAGCCTGGCCAACATCACAAAACCCCATCTCTACTAAAAAAATACAAAAATTAGCTGGGTGTGGTGGTGGCTGCCTGTATTCTCAGCTACTCAGGAGGCTGAGACAGGGAGAATTGCTTGAACCAGGGAGGCAGAGGTTGCAGTGAGCCAAGGTCGCACCACTGCACCTGGGCAACAGAGTGAGACTGTATCTTAGAAAAATAAAAAAGATTTAACAGGATTAGTTAAATGAACATGGGAGAAACAAGAACCAGAATCATAGAGTAATCCCACTCCTATTAGATTAACTTTTTTTGTTTTTTTAGACAGAGTCATGCTCTTGTCACCCAGGCTGGAGTATAATGGAATGATCTCAGCTCACTGCAACCTCTGCCTCCCGGATTCAAGCAATTCTCCTGACTCAGCCTCCTGAGTAGCTGGGATCACAGGCATGCACCACCACATCTGGCTAATTTTTTTATTTTTAGTAGAGATGGGGTTTCACCATGTTGGCCAGGCTGGTCTCGAACTCCTGACCTCAGCCTCCCAAAGTGCTGGAATTACGGGCATGACACCACACCCAGCCTAGATTAACTCTTAACCTTATTGTTGGTTTTGTTTTTCCAGGCCGTGAGAATTTCAAAAGAGGTAATCAGGAATAGAGAGAGAGAAAAGCTACACGCTGTTAATGCTGAAGAATGCAGTGTCCTTCAGGAAAGATGGCTGTCGGACGAATGCATAAATGCAGTGGTGAACTTCTTATCCAGAAAATCAAAACTGTGATGACCACTATAACAGAGTAAAGCAAGTCCAAGGAGGGATGTGCTGTTTCTTCTGATTTCCAGTACTTGAACTAAATAAGCTTCACTGTGCCTTTTGCAGCGCTAAAATGTCAATTACAATGATGATATTTCACTACAGCCCTGATGAATAAAAAATTTTGTAAAACAAGCTTAAGAATTCACATAGGTTTTTGGTAAGAGTCTTACATCTTTTGACATGAATCGTTGTTGCCAGGAACACTGGAACATGTTGCCTGGGATCCTACTTTGAAAAGCACTCACAGCATTACAGGCTGAAGTCACGTCTTTGAATGCCACTATAGCACTTTGACGTCCACAAACAGTGACTGACTGAATTGGGCCAAATGCTGACAGCCTACAGATCACTGACTTGAGGTCTTCAGTGGGTTGCATGTTCTTTTTCAGCCATCTAGCAAGGGAGCAAAATGGAAGGACTAGTATTACTAGAAAACAAATACTGTTCGTTTCTTTTTTTTTTTTTTTTTTTTTTGTACAATTTTATAAAGAGGCATGAAGGGAAAACTGGGTCATTTCATTGGAAAGCGGTGCTCTGTATCAGTAATTGTTTTCTTATTTGTTAGAGAGTCCCATTCTTGTTTAATGTGGTACTTAATGAAAGGCATACCTGCAAGCTGCCTTGATTGTCCTTGCAGCATCCTGTTTTGATTAATGTCATAGCTATCACTTGACAAGGACTGAGGGTGTAATTCCAAGGGCTACAGAAAAGGATGGGATATTTTGCTTTTCCAAATACTGGTCTTCCTTTTGACTTTTCCTTCAAGGTCAAAGTTAGCTAAGTCACCAAATCTCTAACTAACTTTTAGTTCTACTTTTTTTTGAACGGAGTCTCACTATCACCCAGGCTGGAGTGCAGTGGCGTAATCTTGACTCACTGCAATCTCTGCCTCCCAGGTTCAAACGATTTTCCTGCCTCAGCCTCCTGAGTAGCTGGGACTACAGGCATGTGCCACCACGCCTGGCTAATTTTTTTATTTTTAGTAGAGACAGGGTTTCACCATGTTGGCCAGGCTGGTCTCGAACTCCTGACCTAAGGTCATCCGCCTGCCTCAGCCTCCCAAAGTGCTGGGATTACAGGTGTGAGCCACCGCTCCCAGCTAGTTCTAAATTTTTTATTCCTGTAATTGTAATCCAAAATGTTCAGTTTTACAGAAAATACAGGAATAGAAATAAGCATTAGTTTTGATTGAGCAGTTACTAGTGCTTAATGCCCATGATCATATTTTATCCACCAAAAACTGCCAAAAATTAAAAATGAGGTAGGTCTGTTGCTGCTACCTGTTTTCAAGTAGGCATCCCGAGGCATTGAGATTAAAGTAGCTTATCCAGAATCAAACTCCCAGCAAATGTCAAAATGAAGATAAAAATGCAAGCAGAGTTCTCCTACCACGATGGCAGCACAAGCCAACTACTGCCCATTCCTCCCACTAATTACAGCTAAAATCTCTAGATGAAATATGAAAAAGAACTACTTGAGCATGCCGAAATTAATCAAAAGCTGGTGGATTATGGAAGAGTGTCAAAATACACAGAAGCAACTGCACAAGGATTAGTTTCCCAGATTACAAGAAATAAACACAATTGCTGGAATCTATCTATCTCCTGAGCGTGGTATTAGAAGTAATGGCAAAAAATGCAATTACTTTTCACCAAACTAATATTTTGGCCTCAAAGGCACACCCCTTTTGTGGAGCAGTGCTGCAATGACCATGGAGTGGCCAGCCAAATAGAAATACAGGAAAACAAAAACACCTTGAAAAAAAAAAGGCCCTTGGGGCTAAAGAGTGAAAGCAAGAAGACAATTCGAGAACAGAGAGGAAAAAGTTCTAATTTCTGCGTATGAACCCATACAAGTCTGATTCCTAAGTGAGACAGACTCAAACCAGCATAGCAAAGGCTTTGCAAAACATACTGTGATTTTAACCACCACCCACAGAAGATCAAGACAGCTTATAGTCTGAACCTAACCATATTTATTACTGGCTAAAACAAAAACAGCATTTTCCAGACGGTCGTAACATGATCCACAAAAACAACTTCCATCCAATGCCACAAGATAGCAAATATACTGTGTGGATCCTGGGATCCCTGACCAGTTGCTTCTCTATTGTGTCATATGGATCATCATATTTACAAAAGTATGTGACATACAACAAAAAAACATGGAAATCTGAACGCTTGGGTGAAACAGACAATCAGCACATGTCAATCTTGTGATGACCTGGACTTTGGAATTGTCACACATAGTCTTTAGTTCTTATAACTACATTCCATGAGGTAAAGAAAAATACACTAGAAATGATTTTAAAATATATGAATTGTCAACAGAAAAACTATTGAAAAGAGAACTAAATAGAAAATTTAGAACTAAAACTGTAAAAAATAAAAATTCACTGAAGAGACTCAGTAGATATGCAAACTAGATGAAAAAGGAAGGAGTCGATGAATCTTGAAGATATATCAGTAGAATTTAATATGAAGAATGGAGAAAAGGAAATACAAGGAAAAAATGAATAAATAGTGATATCAGCAAGATGACAGAGGAATTTCTAGGCCCTCATATTCCCATGGAAACACCAAATAAACAAGTACAGACTAACTAAAATAACTTCATGTGTTATGGAAATTAGTCAAACATGTCCAGCAAACAAGTGAATGACCGATCAAGAAAGTCGCCTTAAAAATGGTAGGAATTTGAGAAATGCAAATCAAAACTACATTGAGATACCATCTCACGCCAGTTAGAATGGTGATCATTAAAAAATCGGGAGAGAACAGATGCTGGAGAGGATGTGGAAAAATAGGAACACTTGTACACTGTTGGTGGGAGTGTAAATTAGTTCAACCATTGTGGAAGACAGTGTGGCAATTCCTCAAGGACCTAGAAATAGAAATTCCATTTAACCCAGCAATCCCATTACTGGGTATATATCCAAAGGATTATAAATCGTTCTACTGTAAGGA
>CAUYLG010050152.1:0-41653 GCA_963573385.1 Cacajao melanocephalus | reverse complement strand
ATTGTTCAACACCCACCTATGAGTGAGAACATGCAGTGTTTGATTTTCTGTTCTTGCATCAGTTTGCTGAGAATTATGGTAACATTCTTTATTAGCACATAATATCTATTTCAATTATGCATTCAGCTAAACGCCATTAACTAGTGAAGAGTCTCTCAAGTCATATGTTTCACTCCTAATCTTATTTGTTGCTGGTCCCCCTAACATGGCATCTCCAAATCCTGCTGGTTTCACCTTTGGGTCTTTCACAGATTTGATTTATCATAAGTGCTACTGAACATTAAAAACCTCTAGTCATCTTTAGAGGCTTTGCCTACCAGTTCCTGGCTTTTTTACCCAAATAATTGCAAAAGGCCTATGATTTTTTGTCGGGGTAGGATAAGACTATCTCAGCCTCTCAGTCAACCTTTTCAGACTCAATGACTTTATTCATGGAAATACATTCAGGCTGTTGTTTACATACTTTCCATTTTGAATCATGATTCTGATCATTTGATTTGATTTTTTCCAGACTACAATACTTTAAGTGAACTTGCAATGACACTTTAAGAAGTCGGAGGGAGGATCAGTGTCTCCCCACCTTCCAAATATGGATACTGCTATTCTAACTTCTTAGTAGAAACTGTATGATTCTGTCTCTCTCTTTTTACACTGCTTTTTATAAACCATCTCAACAGTTCCACTAAGTTGAGCAGCTTCTTATTTCCTTCCTGTCTTTTTATTTTTCTCTTCATGGTCCTTTCTTTTGTGTGCTTTTCCTTTTATCATCACACAGCCCCTTCTGCATTAACTGAGCTGGCAGGTCCATCACTGTCTCCTAAA
Organism: Cacajao melanocephalus; assembly: GCA_963573385.1. Taxonomy (NCBI): domain Eukaryota; kingdom Metazoa; phylum Chordata; class Mammalia; order Primates; family Pitheciidae; genus Cacajao; species Cacajao melanocephalus. The sequence goes on along the minus strand of CAUYLG010050152.1, from coordinate 40,831 downwards.
TATTCCCTTGGCTTCCCAAGAGCAAGATTATATAAGGAGAACAGGAGACAGAAGCTCTCCAGATTAGCATATATTTCATTATCTGTGCCAGGAACGTTAACTTGAGTGTGTCTTTCTCATCTTCAAACAGACAACTTTGGGTTAGTCACTCATACCATGCCTAGAGCATCGGAAGACATACGACACTTGTGAGTGAGGGGAGAAGGAAATTACCTTTCTCAGGATAGGGTTTCTATGCTTCTACTTCGACCAGTTATATAGATTAATTATTATACAACATGAAAATACCTGATTACAGAAGTTTTCAGCCACTAGGGATTAGCCTTCAACTTACATAGCTCTAAAATTAGTGAGATTTCCCAGACAGTTGAAGAAACTGCAAATAATGATTTACCAGGCTTCTGCTGGTATTTTTATGCAAAACATTTGAAAATTTTCACAGAATATCTTTGGGATTTAGTAGTCACCTGATCTTATCCTCCAGCTATTTGTGTATTTTTTGAGTAGTCAATGGCCTTGATTAAGCTACTTTGTGAGGAAGTAGGACATCATTTCAAGTAGTTATAAAAGTACAAGTAGATCTTCTATGACAGGAAAAAAAAGAAGAGTCTCACAGCAAAGAATAGTAGGATTTGGATATTATTTTTCTTAGAATTTGGTAATTATAAGCAATACATAGATTTTATTGTTCTTTGGTTTAAAAGAGCTTAAAGGTCTCACTTTATCAGCACCACTAGCACTAGCCAGGGGATAGAAATTTTTCTATCTTCCTCTTCTCTCTTCCAGCCACCCTTCATTAACCCACATAGCCACTTCCTTCATATCTATTTCCTCCACATCCCATTGCCTCAAAGATTTGCTGTGTACTATCACCAATGGGTAGGAGTCACCTTGTAATTAGATCTTCATTATATTTTTTCCATCTACTTTTTATTGCTAAAAATGACCCAAGCCGTTAAGATTTATCAAATTAAAGCATAGTTCTGCTTCCACTGTCAATCTGTGCTAACACAAAGTCACAGACTGCAAAGCAACATGTTCAAAACTTTACCAGTTCTGAAAATGTACTAATGATTTCAAGGATATGGGCAATCAAGAGGCTCAGACAACCTTGGCGGTGGTGGGGGTGGAGGTGGGGGTGTCTGCGACAATACCAGTTCCCTGGCACTTTCCATGTCTGAGATGTAGTCTCTAGTTCAAATAGAAGATGAAGTCTCCTGGTGGAGTTTTGCTTGGTTGCCTCACAGCAGGAGGAATATTTAAACTATAAAATATTGCCACTTTATGCCTCAGTTTAAGGCACATTTTCTAGGGAGCCCAGTATCATAAATCCTTTGGTTCTTATCAATATTTTCTGCAGGCAATCCTTAACCAAAGATGTTCTGTCAAGAACTTTTCATAGATAAGGACTTTTCTGGAAATATGAATAGTCTATTTACCCAGGGGTTTTCAGTTCTCATATTGACAAGGAGATTGTATCATGTTGACAAGGTCACTTGCCCTTTTATTTTCTCCCAGGATCAGAATGAATAACCAGTCAGCAGCTTTAACTTATTCCATCCAAAAAAGTGTGCATAAATATAAAATTCATTGAATTTTTAAAAACTGAATACATTCCTGTAACCAGCACCCGGATCAAGAAATATCCCTATTCCAGCTGCCCAGAAGCCTCCCCTCACGCTTGTTTTCTGTCACTACTTCCATCCAGGGGCAAATAATTGACATAATATAATTTTATAATAAAAATGTGTTATTTTAAATTGCTGATTGGTGCCCCTATAATAATTCACATGTAGACCATCACATATGCACATGTGTAGATAGTAATCTCTTAAATTGTAGAATGGGGTCTAACTTCTGTCTGTTACGGAGTTTTTTAAGCATGTGGCTTTCAAAAGTTTTCTTAGAGTATGGCAAATGTAAATAATGTATAGATCCTCTTGTTCTTTGTTTATATTATTTGAGTACAACATGAATATATTTGTGCTATAAAAATTCAAGCAATAAAAAAATAGTAAAATGTAAAAGCTTTTTTATCACCTTCCAACATAATCCATTCCTATACCCAGAAGTCACCACTATTAATAGATATTTTTCTATTTAATTAGAGTTTTGCTTTTGACATTAAGAACATATTATAGAGCATTATATATCAGAATAGACTTCCTATGATTTTAATGGCTTTATTTTATTATAGCACAGAGGTTACAGTAGAGTCTCTGAAGTCAGACTATCTGACTTTAAATCTTGACCTTGCTACTTCCCTGCTGATGACCTAGGGCCAATTATTTGCTTTTTCCCCAGTTTCCTCACCTAAAAATGATAACAGTGATAATCATAGTATTGTCTCAGAGTATTAAGTGAATTAATAGGGATCAAGTTTATAACAGAACCTGGCAGAGGTCAAGTGTTCAGATATATTTTGCTATTATTAAGATGTTATCATATTGTACATTTGATTATTAATATTGCTATAATTCACTTAAACTTTTGTCTGTTTATGGTCAATTATATTGTTTCTAAACTTTTCCTATAACAAAGTTACAAAGAATATAATACTTTCATGGCTTTTTACTCATGGATGTATTTACATCAATAAATTATATTTCTAGAAATGAAAAGGTCAAGTGGAACATAATGCGCATTTTAATTTGACTGGCATTCCCAAATTCACTTTCAATAAGTCTTATATTGTATCCCTTACTAACACTGTATGAGAATATTTGTTTCCCTGCATCTGTTGTCAGCCAACATCAGATATCATTAATCTTTTAAATTTTTGCCAGTGTGATGGATGTGAGTTCTGATTATTAGCAACATGTTCACCGTGACTGGGAGAGCATGGGAATAACTGCTTCTAAACAAGGTCTCGGACTGAATCTTCTCAGCATGTGTGTTTTTGGTCTCATAGGCAGAGCTGTAGTGGGTACGGTCGGATTCAGCTGATCCAAAATCAGCTTCCCAGTTTACCTCAAGTAACTCCCCTGGGCTGTTTCCTATTTCTTTGTATTGTAACTCTGATCTTGGAGCCACCTCTAAACCCTCTCTTTTCATGAAAGTTCCTTCTTGGGTGCATTTTAACCTAGAATTTTCCGCAGTCTGTTTTCTCTTTATTCAACCTTAACAGCCTTCTGTGTTTTGGGCCTTTAAAAGCATTCTTCTTTTGTTTTCCAATGTATCTATACATTTTTTTTTAATAGTCTTCTCTATTTTCTTTAGAACTTTTAATTTAGACTTCGCAAAAGCTATTATTACATTAAAGTGGTTTTCACTTTCAAAGAAGTCATTAAAATTGATCATTCTAGTTTGGGACAATATTAATATCTCTTGGCTTATAAGGGCAATGAAATATAGTATTCTAATACACACATAATTAATCATTTTTACACATTGATTTGTACATTTATTAAAATAAGAATTAAAGGATGCCAGAATAGGATATCCCTAGAAATATGTTTTTCCACTGCATATGTTTATTATTTTGAAATTATTGCATAGATTGCATGCAAATATCAAACTTTAATGTTTGTAATAAAGAAAATATTTTTCTGTAACAAGCTGTGTGATATGCTTGTTTATATATTTTTATTTATAGATATGTTTATTTCAATAGATTTTATTCCAAATTTATTATTGTACTATTAAGTAGAATTCCACTCTAAAGGTGATTATTTAATTATAGTCTTCACTTAAATTTGACTACACATGGATATAAAGATGGGGCAAGTGGACACTGGAAACTACTAGAGTGGGAGGGAAGAAATGAGGCAAGGGCTGAAAAACTACCTATTTTGTACTATGCTCACTACTTGGGTGATTGGATCATTCATACCCCGAATCTCACCATCACCCAATATACCCATGTAACAAATCTGCACATGTACCCCCTGAACCTAATAAAAGTCGAAGTTAGAAAAAAAAAAGTACTTTTGAAATAAAAACAAGAAGAGAATATTTCATTGACACTATAAAATTAAGAGGGAATCCTATAAACAGTTTACTTGAGGTGTAAAAGCATAACAGTCATGTAAATAGTGGGCTTATTTCTTTTACGGGCATTACTTTGAGTAAATCTTTTGTTCAGGCATATTTATTATTTTATATTATACTGTCACTCTGGCCTTCTACATTGCCTCATTTACTGTACTTCTTTTGTTTGTGTCATATCTTCTTTTCAGTTTAGTTGTAGTCACTTAATTCCTTTTCTTTTTTAATCTTCCTAATGATCCTCATTTTTACATTTATTTTCTTCTTTTGATGCTTTGGTTCAATCTGCTGGCATAAGAATACATGTTCAATAATCAATTATTAAAAATAAAGAGGTTTCATCTTTAAAGTTTTGCCAGTTCTCATGATGTGAATATACCTATCACAGTCACCCTCAAACAGCTACCATAATATCACTGAATGTGCGTTTGGGCAGAGATGCGCACAACTGGCTCTTATTGTTAAGCTTGCTCCAGAACACCAGTATCTGTATTCCTCATTACAGTGAAAGCGGAGACATGGTCTGATTCACTGTTATATTCCCCAGTTCTTAGAACAGTACCAAGCACATTGTCAACACAGTGAATATTTATTAGATCAATGTATGAATGAACAAAAGATTTTCCCCTCACTTCCAAGAAAGAGTCCAGTGGTTTTTCCCTGATGGAATGTCCATGTGATTCTAGCCCTTTTCCACCCCCTTGAGGAATCCGATGATGAAAGAAAATATAAATAATTTTGGTACCCAGTGCTTGAGATTACTTTCTGAAGGAATAATGTTAACATTAATGAATAAAAAAGGAAGAAATAAACAGCACACCACACATACTTTGTGTTCTGGTAGCACTAGCCCTAAACACAATATGAGTAAGGTAACAAAAGAGTAACCTGAGATATATTAAAAATGGCTTTAAAACCAGAAGGGAGGAAGAAAGGAACAAAAGAAGGAAGGGGGAAGGGGAAAAGTGAAAAACATATAGAAGAAGGAAAGGAAAATAATACCAAATATTCATGGAGTGCCTACTCTGAATTATGTACCCTTTTATGTGCTTTATAGAAATTATATTGTAAGGTTGAAAATATGTGCTCTGGAGCAGAGCTGCATAGAATGAAACCTGCTTCTGATTTGTACTGATGGTGTGACCTTTAGTAGATTAGTTAATTTGATCATTGCTTCAGTTCCTATTTGACTGTCCTACCATGAGACTATAATGAACCAATGCATGTAAAAATGCTTAACACTGAGTCTGACATTTGGTAAGCATATAATAAATTTTAACTACAATTATTTGATGAAAATCTAACAGCAGCACTATGAGGTTTGTATAATTATTATTTTTACTTTTTTGATAAGGAGTCTGAAACACAAACAGATTAAATAATTTACTCAAAGCCACACAGGTATTAATCACGCAGCCATCTTCCAGGAAATACCAATAGAAAACAGGATGTAGGATTTGAGTGCAGGCAATTAGCCTCCAGAGCCTACTGTTTTTAAACCCCGTGTTATCACGAGAAGACATGCAGGTACCTTTAGTAGAAGAAAATTTGAGGCAACAAATGCTTAACAACCAAGAAATTACAAAAGAAAAACTACAATCTATGAAACAAAAATTAAATAATGAGATTAATTCATTCATTTAATAAATACTTATTGGGCACCAATTATTGGTTCAACCATGCTTTTAGATACTGAGAATTTAACTGTGGACTGGTCTCTACTGTCACAGAATATGCTTTATAATACAGTATAAAATGACATAACAAAATGGAAATGTTGTTTGTAAAGGTAGCAAAAATCTTCAACAGAAAAATCAATATTATTAGAAACTAATAATTTTTGAAAGATAGGATATAGCATATCAACATATGGAAAATAGGTATCCATAGTAGAGAATAAAGCAGTGGAACAGTTAATGACTTCTGACATGAAGGAAGTATTAAGATGGAAATTGAAAAGGATTTGTTTTCTTTCAGAAAAAAAATCAATAGAAATATATATGCTGATATAGGTAACAAAATTTGAGGATTAAAAATCTCTTCTATACAATAGATTTTAAAAAAAAGCATAGCACCAATAAGAAAATACAAATATTGGATTGGGTTCTAATTTTTTTGTACCAAAATTTCCAATAGATAGTGGGGCCTGTCTGCAAGGATATGAGCAAAAAATAGTGGGATCTAAATATGTTTTACATAGATTGTTATTCATGTCAATGGGATAAGGAGTTGGTCTCATATATGTACTAACTCAGCAGATACAATACTTTGGAAACTTCTTGAGAAGTTTGTAGTTAAATACATACTGTAATTACTTATAATACTATTAAATGCAATATGACAATTTAATACATGGAGAAGCTGCCTTATTAAAATATTGAAATAAGCATTGAAATAATCTAAATGTAGAATACAGCTTTATGTCCGAGCAAATACAATTGCAGAATAAAAAATAAATGTTATAATTACTACAGAAAACTCCAGTCTCTTAACTATGTATATAGAAAATATGAGGAAAAGATCTCAGGTAATACTACAAAAATTGGGGAAGGATAGGTGGTGTATTGGTTCCCTATTACTGCAGTAGCAAGTGGTCACACTTAGTGTCTAAAACAGCAAACATTTGTTACCTTGTAGTTCTGAAGGTCAGAAGTCTGGAATGGTTTCCACTAGGCTAAAATCAAGATGTTGGCAAGGCTGCATTTCTTTCTTTAGGTTCTATGAAAGAATCTGTTTCCTCACTTTTCTTTTCCAGCTTCTAGAGGTTGCCTGCTTTCCTTGGTTCATGGTCCTTTTCAATTTTTAAAGCCAGCAATGGCCCATCAAGTTGGTCTCACCTAGAATCGCTCTAATAATGATGCTTCTGTATCTCTTCAACTGTTAAGGACTCTTAAGATTACATTAAGCCCGCCTATATAACCAGCATATCCTACTTTAAGATAAACTGATCGGCAAACTTAATTCCCCTCTGCTATATAACCTAATCTATTCCAAAGTTCTAGAGAGTTGGACAGAGATACTTGGGAAGCCATTATGCTGCTGGCCATAGGTTGTAGGAAGATTAAATTTTATAGCTAAGGACAACAAGCATTCATTTCTAAGGTAGATAAATACTGAAATATTTTACATTTATAGAATTTTTCTAATTTAGAAATTGATATTTCCTCAGGATAAGATTATACATTTTTGACAAAAAATTTGCTAAGCTGATATTAAATTCTCATGCATTACATCAAGGAGCATATAATATGTTTGCATCCCATTATCCAAAATGTTATCTTGGATCATTTAACTAAGGTAGAATTTGCCCAGTTTTTTGTAACTGAAAGTTACAATTTTTACTTTGAAATTAATAAAGTATTTTGTGGGTAGATAATTTCGGACAATGTAAGTATCCTGTTTCAAACATTTGTCCACTACTTTAAGCAGTCATTTATAATTCTTTGCTGGAACACACTAACTGTGTGGGGAGGTCACTTGTATAAGCCCACCATCAAATTAATTTCCATTTATGGGCACGTATAACCTTCTGTTCAATTAATTAACAAGGTGTGCAGAAAAGATAACAAGCAGGCCGGAGGCTGCTACCCTTAGAAAAGCCTGCTTGCTAAGTTGGCCCTTGGTTGGAGTCTGGGAACTTAAATAACGATCACTTCCTATAGTGTTCTGCATACATTGTGTATTAATAGAATTATGCTAAGTGAAACCAAGACAAGTAACCTAGCCCTATTTTAAGAGACTCAAAATATAGTGGCTGCTTCTGCATACAGAAGCATATTAAAATAATATTCAGGTCAGGTGCATTGGCTCATGCCTGTAATCCTAGCATTTTGGGAGGCTGAGGTGGATGGATCACTTGGACTCAAGAGTTCAAGACCAGCCGGGGCAATATGGCAAAACTCCATCTCTACTAAAAATACAAAAATTAGCTGATCATGATGGCATGCACCTGTGATCACAGCTACTTGGAGGGTTGAAGCAGGAGGATCACTTGAACCTGGGAGATTGAGGCTACAGGGAGCTGAGATGGTGCCACTGCATTACAGCCCAGGTGACAAAGTGAAACCCCTGCAAAAAGAATAATTAACTGAGTCAGAACAGAATATGGAAAATACAAGAAGCTTATTTCTTTAGGAGTTTCAAAGATGTAGACATCATATCTTGTTCAGATTATCAGGAAAGCTAGAGGCATGAAAGTTAGCTTTAAATTAATAAGTGGGTCTCGAGAGATTATGATATCTGGAGGTAGAGGGAAGGAGAGTTTTGGAAGGCAAGGGAAATGGATAGAGTGCATGCCTAAAGAAGTGAAATATAGAGTGTATTATAAATAAAATATAATGACCATTATGGCACAAATTGGAATTTTCAAATGCTCTTGATTCAAATCCTAATAATTTGAGGGCCTTATTTATAATTCAGTTTCATGTAAAACTTATAGATTATTATAGAAAGACCATAAAAATTCCATGGGATTTTACAAGGGTTCCTCTTAAACTCGAGCACCGAATTTATGTTCTACTGGTTCCTAATTACGCTTTTCTTTTCTGTCTCTTCTTTGTTAAGGTTCATCATGAATGAGACACGGGATTCAAACTCTTCAGAAAACTGGCATCCCATCTGGAGTGTCAGTGACACAAAGCATCATCTGTACTCAGATATTAATATTACCTATGTGAACTACTATCTTCACCAGCCTCAAGTGGCAGCAATCTTCATTATTTCCTACTTTCTAATTTTCTTTTTGTGCATGGTGGGAAATACTGTGGTTTGCTTTATTGTAATGAGGAACAAACATATGCACACAGTCACTAATCTCTTCATCTTAAACCTGGCCATAAGTGATTTACTAGTTGGCATATTCTGCATGCCTACAACACTGCTGGACAATATTATAACAGGTATGTTGGCTTTTGTGCAGTTTGAAGACAATATGAAATGTTTGTCTCATATTTGAGCAGCGATGGCAGGGTTGTTCATTCATTCATATATTTGCAGATATTTATGGAATTCCAGGAACTGATCCAGGCACCTGCCCTCCTGGGGTCTACATTTTGAAGGAGTAGATGGACAATAAACAAATAGATAATTAGAGAATGGAAGGATTCTGGAGGAAAATAAAAGTGATATAATAGAAACAGAATGTGGAGGCTGCTATTTTTATGGAGTATTCACTGGAGGTCATGAGAAAATAAGATTTAGTATGTCTTACCTGAAGCCTTTGAATTTTCTTAATAAAGTTCAGGGCACATATAATATGATAGAAATATTACTATGAACTGTAAAGTCCAAAGAACTGATACATCTGATTTCAGTTAATGCAATGTCTTCAATCTAACATAAGTAGAATATAGCCCCTCATGTGGTTAGCTAGGGAGATTTCCAATAGTTATTGAGAGAAGATGTAACAATCAATGATTTTTCAAAAAGTGGTAGTTTATGTGTGCAACATAGGTCAGTTTACATTGTAAAGCTTAGGGTAGCACCCTATATTACTTCTTGGCCCACAGTACTACTTTTTTAGCACTACCTTATACGTTCCTGAAGTGCAAGAAAAATGTAGCATAAGTAGAAAGTTAGGCCCTCGTGTGGTTAGCTTCCAGTACACTGTTTGTACACAATACCACCTTAATAAGTATTTGTTGTATTAATTAAAGAGCAGTGCTCACAGTATTCACATTCCAAATCTGTAAAGTAAAAAGAGAACATTAGCCACATATGAAATATGTTTAGAACAGCATAAGCCATAACAAAGCTCATATACTTTTATAGCATTCAGCATCAATTTACTGAAAGATAGAAAAAGAGGTTTCTCTTGGGAATTTTCCTGTTTCCTTCCTTTCCTTAGAGTGGGACTCAGGGAAAGATCAGAGCACCAGTTCTGTCAATCACGTACTGCTTAGATCTGAGTTTTTGTGATGTTTAACCTTTAAAAAATTTTATCGAGGATGTGATGAAAGGACAGTTATCTTGACCCCTTCACAGGACTGGTGAAGGGGCAACTCTCTTACTCAATCTGCAACTCTCAAACCCCTTGTGGGAGGGGGAGCATGCAGGTGAGTAGGTACATGAGCTAGAGCAAGTGCTTTTGGGTGCCAGCAGGAGCTAATCCTGTACCAGTCCCACCCCTGTGTCTAGAGGTTACCTGCAGCCCCTGGAGCCCTAAAGGGCAGACAGCTAAGTGTTAACCAGCTCAGTGGAGGGTCAGGTTGACAGTATTTTGCACCTGCCCTCTTGGTACCTGAGTTCCTGTCCAGCATCCAGGAAGAATCAGATCTCACAAACGAGTTGAAGGGTGGTGAATATGGAAAATTTTATTGAGTGGTGGAAGTGGCTCTCAGCAAGACAGAGAGCTGGAATGGGAATGGGGATGGAGTGGAAGATGATTGACCATCCCCAGCTGAACTCCTCTCCAACCATAGTCTCCAATGTCCAGCTGCTCCTCCTCTGGATGTTCAGATGCTTGTCTTTCCTTCTCTGCTGCACCACTCTGCTGCTATGCTAGTGGAACCCGGGGTTTTTATGGGTATAGAATGGGGGAGCATGGCAGGGAAAAATGGTTTTGGAGAAGGCAACATTCTGGTGGAAAAACAGGATTGCATGTTCTCACTTAGAACCACAGGTCCAGGCTTGAGGGTGGAGCCCTCCCCAGGGACTCCATCCTTTTCTAACTAGTATTTCCCTGCCTCAAGTCCATATCAGTTACATTATCAAGATACTGTGCTAGACTAAAAGAGGGTGTACAAATTGATAAAAATTATCGTTATCCCTCTCAGGCAAGTTGGTTTTTTTTGAATTTAACTTCTATTGTCAATTCAGGGGTACATGTGCAAGTTTATTACATAGGTAAACTGTGTCATGGGGGTTTGTTGTACAGATTATTTTGTCACCCAGGTATTAAGCCTAGTACCTTAGGTTCTTTTCCTGAGTCTCTTCCTCCTCACCCCCTCACCATCTGATAGACCCCAGTGTGTGTTGCTCCCCTCTGTGTCCATGTGTTCTCATCATTAGCTTCCACATATAAGTAAGAACATGCAGTATTTGGTTTTCTGTTCCTGCATTAATTTGCTACAGATAATGGCCTCCAGCTCCATCCATGTTCCTTCAAAAGACAGGAGCTCATTCTTTCTCATGGCTACACAGTATTCCATGGTGTATGTATACCACATTTTCTTTTTTCAGTCTACCATTGAAGGGCATTTAGGTTGATTCCATGTCTTTGCTATTGTGAATAGTGCTGCAATGAACATACACATACATGGGTCTTTATAATAGAGCAATTTATATTCCATTGGGTATATACTTAGTATTGAGATTGCTGGGTTGAATGGTAGTTCTGTCTTTAGGTCTTTGAAGCATTGCCACACCGTCCTCCAGAATGGTTGAAATCATTTACATTCCCACCAATAGTGTAAAAGTGTTTCTTTTTCTCCACAACTTAACCAACATCTGTTATTTTTTGACTTTTTAATAGTAGCCACTCTGACTGGTGTGGAATGTTATCCTATTGTGGTTTTGATTTGCATTTCTCTAATAATCAGTGATGTTGAGCATTTTTTAAATATGCCTGTTGGCCACATGTATGTCTTCTTTTGAAAAATTTCAGTTCATGTGCTTTGCCTACTTTTTAATGAGGTTGTTTGTTTCTTGTAAATTTGTTTAAGATCTTTTTAGATGCTGGATATTAGACGTTGTCTGTTTACTCTGTTGGCATTTTCTTTTATCATGTGGAACCTCTTTAGTTTAATTGTTAATAGATTATATTTGTAAATTTTTGCTTTTGTTGTGATTGCTTTTGGTATACTCCTCATGAAATTTTTACCTGTTCCTATGTCCAGAATGGTATTGCCTACTACTAATATTAGGCAATTGTCTTCCAGAGTTTTCACAGTTTTGGGCTTTTAAGTCCTTAATCCATCTTGAGTTAACTTTTTTATATGGTGTAAGGAAGGGGTCTAGTTTCAATCTGCATATGGCTAGCCAGTTATCCCAGCACCATTTATTAAATAGGGAATCCTTTCCCCATTGCTTGTTTTTGTCAGCTTTGTTGAAGATATTTGTAGGTGCACGGCCTTGTTTCTGGGTTCTCTATTGTGTTCCATTGGTCTATCTTTCTATTTTTGTCCTAGTACCATGCTGTTTTGTTTACCTTAGCATTGTAATACAGTTTGAAGTTGGGTAGCATAATGCCTCCAGCTTTGTTCTTTTTACTTAGGATTGCCTTGGCTATTCAGGCTCTTTTTTGGTTCCATATGAATTTCAAAATAATTTTTCTAGTTCTGTAAAGAACGTCATTGGTAATTTAATAGGGATAGCATAGAATCTATAAATTGCTTTGGGCAGTATGGTTGTTTTCATGATATTGATTCTTCCTATCCATGAGCATGGAGTGTTTTTCCAGTTTTTTGTGTCATCACGGATTTCTTTGAGCAGCGTTTTGTAATTTTCTTTGTAGAAAAATTTTACCTCTCTGGTTAGCTGTATTCCTGTATATTTTATTCTGTTTGTGGAAATTTTCAATAGGATTGAGTTCCTGATTTGGCTCTCGCCTTGACTTGTTAGTGTATAGGAACGCTAGTGATTTTTGTGTACATTTATTTTTTTTTTAGCCTAAGACTTTCAGGAATGTTATTTTGCCAACAAAAAGTGCTCTCAATATTTTACATCATATATATTTTAAATTACATTAAATTATTATTTTAAAGTTCTTGCACACACATTACCCATCCTTGGCCAGGCACGGTGGCTCACACCTCTAATCCCAGCACTTTGGGAGGCCAAGGCGGGCAGATCACTTGAGGCTAGGAATTCAAGACCAGCTTGGCCAACGTGGTGAAAACTCATCTCTTAAAAATACAAAAATTTGCCTGATGTGGTGGCCTGCACCTGTAATCCCAGCCACTCAGGAAGCTGAGGCATGATAATCGCTTGAACACTGGAGGTGGAGGTTGCAGTGAACTGAAATCACGCCACTGCACTACAGCGTGGGTGACAGAGCAGGACTCTGTCTCAAAAAAAAAACAAAAAACAAAAAAAAACAATTACCCATCTTTAGCTCTTTGTTTGCATTCTCAGGAGGCAGCTGTCTTTGGGAATTTTTGTTTTTATTTTTGGTAATTACTACTATGTTTCTCTCTCTCTTTTTTTTTTTTTTTTTTTTTTTTTTTAGATGTATTTTCTCTCTTGTTTCCTAGGCTGGAGTGCAATGGCACGATCTCAGCTCACTGCAACCTCCACCTCCCAGGTTCAACGGATTCTCCTGCCTCACCCTCCTGAGTAGCTGGGGTTACAGGCATGCGCCATTATGCCCCACTAACTTTATATTATTAGTAGAGATGGGATTTCTCCATGTTAATTAGGCTGGTCTCCAATTCTCAACCTCAGGTGATCCACCCGCCTGGGTCTCCCAAAGGGCTGGGATTACAGGCATGAGCCACCACACCTGGCCAATTACTGCTATATTTCTAAATAACATGTTTTCAATATTTTTTCTTCAAACTGTCAGAGACGTAAATTGAGCGCTGTAAACTTTCGCCACATCAGCACAAACATACGTACTTTTCACCTTCTCTCGTTCTCCTGATATACTTGTATCGTAATTTTGGCTTAAATCTACGTTCAGAATATACATTCTTATTTTACGTATGTCTTATCCCTGCTAAGCCTTGAAAAGCGCTATATCAATTTCTTTCATATAAAATGTTTTTTATTTTCCTGGATTTATTAAGGGTATATTTTGATTTGCTTAGTTTGAGTGTGGGCCCATTAATAATGTATCCTCAAATTCTCTTCCAGAAGTATAACTCTCTTGTCAATACCTTTAAACATATCAGGTATCTATAAATTTACATGCAGGTACCTCTCCTGGTGCATTCTGTTCTCTTGTCTCTGTAGGAACGCGTTAGTCTCCAAGGCAGAGCCACTTCTGCTCTGAGATATTCCTTCACTGATACCCTAACAACTCTTTTCACCTCTCTTTGTGTTCAATCCTATTTTCTGTATGCCATATCCTCTTCTTTCTTGGTTTATTACTTTTTGAGAAATGGTTTATTGAGATGAGCTCTTATATGTCTGAAAGTATCATTATTCTCCCCTCTCACTTAATTAGTTAGCTGTATGAAGAATTCTGGGTTGGAAATTTCTTCTCTCAGAATTTCAAAGGAATTGCTCTATTGCTACTGCTGTAAAATATGATATTACTGCTGAAAAAAATATGATGACATTTAATTCTTTTTTTCTTTTACTCATGATTTGTACTTTGTTTTTCTTATTGAAAGCTTTTAGAAGTTTCCTTTATCTCTAATGTTCCCAATTCCGTGAAACTATGTTTTGAAGTAAGTCTTTTCATTTCGTACTTATAGTTCTGGACATAAATTAGGGCTTTTCAATCTGAAAAGGAGTGGCCTTTAATCTTAGAGAATTTTTTTGTGGAGTTCTTTTCTGTTTTTCTTTCTTCTACTCATGTTAATCAAATATTATTCTGGATTGCTCTTTTATTTTTTTCATCTTTTCTTTTCAATATTTTTGCCCCTCATTCTTCTGTTTTCAAAGATTTTCTCAAATTTCTCTTCTAAACTTTATGTTGAGCTCTTCAATATCTTAATTTTTTTGAGTTATTTTTATTTTCTGCATATTTCTTATGGTATCGTGCACATGTTTCATGGACAAAATATAGCTCAGAGGTTAATAGTAATTTTTTTTCTGTTTTCCATTTTTTATATATCTAATTCAATTTGGTTTTCCTATAAGTTTTTTCTTCCTATATGTGTTAGTCTTTTTCTTTTATGTTTGAGGTTTCCCTAGTATTAACTATGCATTTTTCATTGCATTTAAAAAAATTGTTTTAAGTTGTTTTCTTTTTAACTAATATGAGTACATAATAGGTGTATATATTTATGGGGTACATATGATGTTTTGATATAGGCATATAATATGTAATAATCATATTAGGGTAACTGAGATATCCATCACTGCAAGCATTTATCATTTCTTTACGTTAAGAACATTTTGCTTCCACTCTTAGTTATTGCTAAATATACAATAAATTATTCTTGACTGCAGTCACCCTGTTGTGCCATCATATACTAGATCTAAGGCTAGGTGCAGTGGCTCACACCTGTAATTCCAACAGTTTGGAAGGCCAAGATGAGAGGATCACTTGAGTCTGGAAGTTCAAAACCAGCCTGGGTAACACAGTGAGACTTCGTCTCTACAGGAATTAGAAAAAAAAAATAGTAGCTGATGTGGTGGACTGCACATGTATTCTCAGCTACTCAGGAACTTGGCATGGGAGGATTGCTTGAGCCTGGGGCTGGGAGGTGGGGGAGGGGGGAGCAGAGGGTTTAAGGCTACAGTGAGCCATGATCACAACACTGCACTCCACCCTGTCTCAAAACAAAGAAATAGGCTGGGTGTGGTGGCTCCTGCCTGTAATCCCAGCACTTTGGGAGGCCAAGGCAGCCAGATTATGAGGTCAGGAGTTTGAGATCAGCCTGACCAAAATGGTGAAACCCCCATCTCTACTAAAAAGACAAAAATTAGCCAGGCATGGTGGCGCATGCCTGTAGTCCCAGTTACTCAGGAGGCTGAGGCAGCTGAAGAATCCCTTGAACCCGGGAGGCAGAGGTTGCAGTGAGCTGAGATTGCGCCACTGCACTCCAGCCTGGGTGACAGAGCAATTCTCCATCTCAAACAAACAAACAAACAAACAAAACAAAGAAACAAAAACAAAACACCACCAAAAAAAAAAAAAAAAAAAAAAAAGACTAGATCTAGTTAACTGCTTCTTAGCAGCTGTGTTTCAGAGTAAGGCATAGTGAGACTGCCTGGTAGTTCTGCATGCCTGGAGGTTAAAGTTAGGACCGCTATCCACTTAATTAGTCTGGACTATTCACTGGGAAATACACAACTGTCAAAATCTACATATCAGTGTTCTTGAACAGGTTACTTTTTCCAGAAGGAAATTCTATAATGTACTGCCATAGGAATGTGAGGCTGGCTGTTGCATTCCACATCGCCATGTAGTGCAGAGGTATACTTTCTCTTAATTCTTCTACATCACAGTGGCACTCACTACCCCTGCACCTGGTGACTCGGGGTTTAGAGTACTTATAGTTCTGCCTCCACAGAGAGTAAACCTCCATTCTTCTATTGACATGGGGGGAAGCCACTGGCATCTAATTGGATTTATACATAATTTCCACCAATCATGTTGTTTTTTCAATCTTACATTTAGTAGTCTCTGGCACTTTAATTTCTATGGATTTATGCTCTTTTATCCTACAGCTATCATTTCAGTGGAATTGTGTGAGGGAGATAAGGTAAAACATATGGTTAATATTCCATGTTCAACCAGTGGCTACACATACTTTTTTGCATTTTTGTTGACAAATACTATCATAAGCTGACACAGTTTAGGACTGAAAAAGACATTCCCTTTTGGTTTCCACTCACTAGAGTCACTCAAGCACTTATTTTAATATAATCTGGATAGGTGATTTTTAAAAGATATATTTGAATTATTTAAGTTATTTAAAAATACTTTATGAGTAAGAATTTTTTTGGAAAATAAATTGCAGAAAAATTTTAAAAAATAAATTTTAAAACTCTGAGAAATGCATAATATTCATCTTTTGGGAAATGAGAATATTTGCTAGGAGAAAAGTATTGTTCCTTTTCTGTAATAGCATATGAGTATTTAGAATATCAAACTACAATAATTTTAATAATTTATTTTATAAATTTACAGTAGCTAAAGTTTAGTAGGAAAGTCATTCAAATAGACTACTTTTGTTCATGCAAAGTGCTCTTTACTCTGGATGCACCTCTGGGGTAAATTGTCTCATTTCATTTTATATAAATATAGTTTATTCTGTATGTAACTCCTGACTCCTCATAATTTATGTGGTGCCTTTCCAAACTAGAGAACTGACATTCAGACCGTTTATTCATTTAAAGGGCATTATTGCATCAGAGTCAATGGTTTAGACTCTGGAGTCTTACAGCTCAGGTTCAAATCCTTAAAAGGCTCCTAACTAGCTGTGGCAAAGTATGTGATATTTGTTTATTTGTTACCTCGTCTATCTTGTGAGGAGTATAACAGAGCCTTCAAAAGCTTGTTTTGAGGATTATATATGTTAATAGACATAGACCACTTATAGTGCCTAGAATGTGGTAACTACTGTGTAAGTTTTGACACTATTGTAAGTATACTGAAAAACAGAGCTCTGGAGCTATTAGGGAAAATACTGAGAAACATTGATTGTTCTCTGCCTATCATGTAGAAAACAGTTGCATTAGTCTTCATTCCACACCTTTTTGTTTTTATCTTCAGTGAGATTTGAAAATATGATCTTTTGAAAGACTGTTTCATTTTCCTTTCAGGATGGCCATTTGGAAACACAATGTGCAAGATCAGTGGCTTGGTCCAGGGAATATCTGTGGCAGCTTCAGTCTTTACATTAGTTGCAATAGCTGTAGATCGGTAAGTCTGCACCGAACTCTGAATCCAGAAAAATGGGCATGTCTGTAACTAGTATACCAGAAAAATATATAATCTACTAAATTTGGACTTATCTTTTCAAATTGTATTCAGAATATCTACCTCTTTAAGACCAATATACCTACTAAAGTTTCAGTAATAATAAAATAAAACTATTGAATTTTCCATACTTTAAAAATAAATAATTGGAGATGGTAAAATTTTTCTGTTTTTCACACTACAATCTAGAATGTTCTAACAGCAGAAATGCAAATGTGCTGAAATAAATTGAAATAATTTTATCTAGATTTTAAGATTGAAAATCATTCATTCATTCATTCATTCCATATGTTATTGAGCATTTATGATGTGCCGGGTACTGGGCTGGGTTGTATAACATCTAAAACAAACAGAAGTGCTGCCTCAGGAAGGCTACAACCTGGTGGAGCAGACACAGTTATTAACAAATACTTACAAATAATGCTTTCTAATAGGGGAGCAGTGTTTGACAGCTACGCAAAAGAGATAATAAACAATTCTACCTGTTAGGACCGGGTGTGATGGATTCACAAAATGGGTGAGACTTTCTGATTCCTTGAGGAGTCAGAAATTTACCCTTAGAAGAAATTGGGAAAAGGTCATGCCTTAAGACAAGTATATGCTTATGGCATTGAAATAGAAAGCACTTGTCCAGAAGTGCGGAGAGGTAGTTCAGCTGGAACAAGGAAGGTGAAGTGGTACATTCATCCACAGAGAGAGATTTATTATAAGAAATTGGCTCACATAATTATGAAAACTGAGAAATCCCATAATATGCTGCCTGTAAACTGGAAACCTAGGAAAACCTGTGATATGATTCTGTCCAAGTCCAAAAGCCTGTGAACTAGGGAAAGCCAATTTACAATTGGCCATTTGTGTAAATTGCATTCTAAGGGCAGGAGAAGATGATATATGAGATGTCCTAGCTCAAGCAATGAGGCAGGATAGAAGGGGGCAAATTCCTCCTTCCTCCACTTCTTATTCTATTCAGTCCCTCAAAGGACTGGATGATGCCTACACACAGTGGGAGGGCAATCCACTTTACCGAGTCCACTGACTAAGATGCTAATCTTACCCAGAAACACTTTCATAGGCGCATCCAGAAATAAGATTCAATCTGGGCACCCCTTGGCCCAGTCAAGTTGATAGATTAATTAGCTATCACACTTTTGTAGCAGAGACTCTCAGTGCTCTGGCAAATCTCTTACACCTTTCAGTGGGTTCTGTCTTACATCCAACTGCCAGTATCTTCATCTCTGTATCTCAAATCCAAATTGTGCAAAGTCTCAGTTCTTAAGCAGAACAGGCAAGAAATGACAGAAAATTAAAACCCTCAGAATTAGCTCTCAACTAAAATATCATGAGAATTGATGTACTCAGCTTTCTCTCCCTTTGGGTTGCATAATTGTGCAATGAATGGTTTGATTCACATCCCTTGCTACTTACCATCCCATTAATAAATTACTTCTCGGTACTTTCAGCTGTCTATTGATATGTATAATGAACCACCTTCAGATCAAACCACTTAGTGAGTTAAAATGACAGCAATATTTATTATGTCATGAATCCGTGATAGGTACATATTTAGCAAGTACAGCTTGTCTCTTCTCTACTTGATGTCAGTTGGAGCAGCTTCAAGGTTAGGGCTGAAGCTTCTTCCACTCTCATATTGGTACCTAGTCTAGAGAGACTTGAACATGTGGGGGCTAAGAGAGTTCTGTCTCTATTGGTCTCTCCAAATGGGCTCTCCACCAAGGCTACTTTAAGGCACCTGAACTTCTTGTATGTCAGTTCAGGTCTCTGAAGGTCTGTATCCCAAAAGAGAGTACCGGCAAAAATCATTTCTGTTTCACTCTATTCGTGATATTGAGTCATTAATGCTTAGTAAAGCAGAAGGGAATAGAATTTGGAAGCAATGTTAAAGAACTTGGACATGTATTAAAACTACCACATCTTTATTCCTTGCACTTGTAGTAAATACTTTTTTTTTCAGGGCTAGCTTTTTCAGGAAGCCAAATTAAAAACTTCCAAGCTGATTTCTCCTGACTAAATCCTTTGCCTGAATTTTACAATTATGTTCAAAAGCACCTGCTCTACAACTTCACCTGCACATTCAACAAAAGGCATCATAAATTAAACATGTCCAGAACTGAACTACTTATTCCAAGCCTCAACCCACACACAAACAAAATAAAAGGCAGCTCTTCTTCTCATGCTCCCTAAATCAATGAATGACAGGATCACTCACTAAATTCAAACAAAAAACCTGAGCTTTATCCTTGAATCTTCTTTCTGTCTTCAACTTCTTTGCTGTCACTCTCCAAGTCCGATTATTTCTGAGTGCTAACTAGTTCTGAACCAGGCCACTGTTATTTGTCACTTGGAATACTGAGTCTGTTTTCTAACTGGCCTTAGGGCTGCAGGAAGCTAGCCTCCAATTTATTTTTTTCTCATAGCAGCCAAATAGTCTTCTTAAATTGTAAAAATGATCCTGCCCTTCACCATGTAAATTCTTCCATGAATCCCCATTGATCTTTAAATAAAATCCAAACATTTTAGCACAATTTTAGTAATTATTATAGTTTTTAATATTTCTAATATTTCCATTGACTATTTCTCAGCAGTGACTATTCTCTATCTTGTTCATCTTTGCCTTCCTGAAAATATACACACAAACACTTATATAAGTATGTGTACCAATATATAAGTATATATACACATATATGTACATTTATTAAACATATAAGTACATATATTTGTTATAAGAACAAATATATACATATATGTACAGATATACATAGGTACTTTTATATTTTGTTCATTATTTTTGTTGCTAAGAGTGTCTGCTTTACTTCATTTATTCAAATTTTGAGTTTATCTCATATATCAATATATGTGCTTGTATATTTAATAAATAAATGAAATAATAACAGCCAAAACCCTATTAGTTGGTGTACAAAAAGAGCAAAATACATAAACTTGTGTCTATGAAATTACCCATAATTTCAGGGTAGGTGAATGGGAGGATTCATGGATTGGAAGACTGGAAGAACACTTGGAGGTGAAGAGAAGATCTTATGCATAAAGGAGTTATAAAGAATGACAACAGAGCAGTGAAAGCCCAAGCTAACTAGTCATTCTATGAAAATAAGTTAGATAAGTTAATTTGGCTGCTCAGCCACTTAAAGCTCTACATTTTCTCATCTACAGATCTAGAATATAACAATTTTCATACCATTTCAGTTTTATAGTCATAAAAATCAAAGAAGATTAAATAGGTAATGGGTACTTTGAAAAAATATAAAATGTTACACAGTTGCATAATAGTATGATTATCTTATGATTAACATAGTGAACTTCAATAATAAAAATAACAAAGATTCACAATGTCAAAATCATAGTAAAATGACTCAGGCTTACTCTACATAGTGGTGCTGAATTTTTGTGCTCACCAGAGGACATAGACTGTTAGGAAGGCTCATAATCAGAACTCATAATGAATACTCTCAGATTTTTACAGCTGTATAGTAAATCACGAAAATACTTAGTGGCTTCAAACAATATTCGTTTATTACATCTCATGATTTTGTGGGTTAACTGGACACCTCTGTGTTCACCCTTGTGCACCATGTGTTATAGTTGGAATCACTCATGTTGCAGCATTACCCTGGGAGCTGAGCTGGGGCCGGAACATCCAAAATGGCCAACCTCTTAACCCCCAGCTTCTTTCTCCACATGCCTTTCATTTATTTCAAGCTTCTTCTGACTTGAAGCCTAGATTTTAAGAGGAAGCATTCCAAAAGGACCTTCCCCTATGTGCAAGTACATAAAAATCTTCTGCTGGAATCATGTTTGCTAATATCCTATTGGCCAAAGCAAGTTACACAGATGATGCATAGGGGACCACACAAGAGCCTGAGGGATAAAAGTTTCATTGATTGCTACTGATTAACAGTCTACCACAGCCTAACAGAGCTACCCATCTAATGAGCACACTGTAGACGTTGAGTTTGAGTTCTGAAACCAAACTACTTGTGTTAAAATCCTGTGTAATTATTAGAAAGATTTTTACATCTTCTAAGTCTGTTTTCCTGTCTTTTAAGCAAGGAGGCTTAAAGACTCCACGTGGCTGGGCGCGGTGACTCACGCCTATAAACCCAGCACTTTTGGAGTTGAGGCAGGTGGATCACCTTAGGTCAAGAGTTTGAGAGCAGCCTGGCCAACATGGCAGAACCCCGTCTCTACTAAAAACACAAAAATTAGCCCGGCGTGGTGTCATGCACTTGTAGTCCCAGCAGCTTGGGTGGCTGAGGCAGCAGAATGGCTTGAACTGGGAGGCGGAGGTTGCGGTGAGCCGAGATCAGGCCACTGCACTCCAGCCTGGGCGACAGAGCAAGATTCCATCTCAAAAACAAACAAACAAACAAACAAAAAAGAGAGAGAGAGAGAGAAAGAAAGAAAGAAAGAAAAAGAAAGAAAGAAGGAAAGAAAGAAAGAAAGAAAGAAAGAAAAAGAGACAGTCCATGCAAATCAATGGAACAGAGTCTGAAATGGTTTTAAGCATTCATATGACTACCTTTTGTTATTAATAGTGTCTGCTATACTTCATTTGATCAAATTCTGAGTTAAAATTGATCTCATATATCAATTACAGAAAATGTCAATGCATGCCTTTCTACAACAAATGGTAACTTTCTATATTTTTAAGGGGACTGTGAGGTGAGAGGCCTGTGATTACATACATAAATTTGGTATATGACTTGGTCAGAAGTGATAAAGCAGTGCCTCATTTATATTTGTCTTAATTGCAGGTTCCGGTGTGTGGTCTACCCTTTTAAACCAAAACTCACTATCAAGACAGCATTTGTCATTATTATGATCATCTGGGTCCTAGCCATTACCATTATGTCTCCATCTGCAGTAATGTTACATGTGCAAGAAGAAAAATATTACCGAGTGAGACTCAACTCCCAGAATAAAACCAGTCCAGTCTACTGGTGCCGGGAAGACTGGCCCAATCAGGAAATGAGGAAGATCTACACCACGGTGCTGTTTGCCAACATCTACCTGGCTCCCCTGTCCCTTATTGTGGTCATGTATGGAAGGATTGGGATTTCACTCTTCAGGACTGCAGTTCCCCACACAGCCAAACAGAACCAAGAGCAGTGGCACGTGGTGTCCAAGAAGAAGCAGAAGGTCATTAAGATGCTCCTGATTGTGGCCCTGCTTTTCATTCTCTCATGGCTGCCCCTGTGGACTCTAATGATGCTCTCAGACTATGCTGACCTTTCTCCAAATGAACTGCAGATCATTAACATCTACATCTACCCTTTCGCACACTGGCTGGCATTTGGCAACAGCAGTGTCAACCCCATCATTTATGGTTTCTTCAACGAGAACTTCCGCCGTGGTTTCCAAGAAGCTTTCCAGCTCCAGCTCTGCCAAAAAAGAGCAAAGCCTAAGGAAGCCTATGCCCTAAAAGCTAAAAGCCATGTGATCATAAACACATCTAATCGGCTTATCCAGGAATCTACATTTCAAAACCCACATGGAGAAAACTTGCTTTATAGGAAAAGTGCTGAAAAATCCCAACAGGAATTAGTGATGGAAAAATTAAAAGAAGCTACCAACAGCAGTGAGATTTAAAAGAGCTAGTGTGATAGTCCTAACTCTACTGTGTGTTAGATATTTAAATACCATTGCTTTTTGTAGCTTTGCACTTGAAGTTTTTCAAAGAATGTTCTAAATGAAACATTTACTGAAAGCCCTTTCTGCCAAAAAAAATAAACAAAAATAGTCGTAAGATCATAAACAATCTTATGCTGTATAAAAATACTTACAGTGACTCATACATGTTTGCATGAATAAATACATTTCTAGAGAACAGTCTACAAAGCCTCATCTTTCCCAACTTATCCATTTGTGTATGAGTCAAATCAAGCCCACGTATGCGTGTGTGTGTATGTGTACATGTGTGCGTGGTATATGTGTGCACGTGTGTGTATGTGTGTGTATTTTCCCCAAATGGTGATGATGAGCAGTGCTTTGCATGAAACTATATTTTATTAATTTCTCCTCTGATTTTGGATTTAAAATCCAAAATTAATAAAATTTTAGACTACAGGATTATTAATCTGCTTATGTTTTTAAAATGTACTTAGTTTTCTAAGAAATATATTCAATCACATGAAATTCTTTGCTACTGATTTTTTCATCTCCATTACTTCATTTTGGTTAATCTACAAAGGCAAGATATTATAGGTCCATGGGTAATTATATCGCAGAGGACCTCACTTCCTGTGTGTTGGAACTGTAGTAGCAAATAAAGGGACACGTATTTCTTTATATTTAAAAGCTGATTTTTTTTTTTGAGATGGATTCTTGCTCTGTTGCCCAGGCTGGAGTGCAGTGGTTTGATCTTGGCTCACTGCAACCCCAGCTTCCCAGGTTCAAGCTGTTCTCCTGCCTCAGCCCCGCTGAGTAGCTGGGATTACAGGTGCACACCACCACACCTGGCTAATTCTTGTATTTTTAGTAGAGACGGGGTTTCACCTTGTTGGTCAGGCTGGTCTCCAACTCCTGACCTCGTGATCTACCTGCCTTGGCCTCCCAA
Source organism: Cacajao melanocephalus (assembly GCA_963573385.1). Taxonomy (NCBI): domain Eukaryota; kingdom Metazoa; phylum Chordata; class Mammalia; order Primates; family Pitheciidae; genus Cacajao; species Cacajao melanocephalus. The sequence continues at coordinate 16,715 of CAUYLG010050152.1, read as the reverse complement.
AGTGCTGGGATTACAGGTGTGAGCCACTGCACCAGTCCTAAAATTTGATTTTTAAAAAAGAGTACAAAGGAGTTTTGTTGGCTTTTTCATATTTTCATAAGTGAAGTTTATGCCCTAGCTGAAAACGCACTTGTTACAGAGCTAATTGAGGACTCCAACTCAATGCCTTTTTCTAACAGAATCTCTGATGTAAAGAAACAAACCCTTTAATAACACAGCAGTTAGCAGAAAAATGCCACCTTTCCTTTGAAGTGTTTAATCATAGATGTTTAAGAATAATCATAAAATTCTCACATAGAGAGCAAGAAAAATTATTTCAAATTTTCCACAGGGCATATTTAAATTCAGCAACCTGGGTTTAGTAAATTTTTATTATTGTTTAAAAAATAATGGACAACCCCTGGATTCAGCTATGTTAGAATTAACTAATGATAATAGTTGTCAATGTTAGCTTTTTATTTTAGGGTGAGGTAAGTCCCTAGAAAACTGGAAATTATAGCAAAACAGTTTGGCAAATAAAAATAAATTTCCGGAAGTGAAGCTATTATATTTTTTTCAGTCATTTTTGTGATTCAAACTAAAAGCATTTGCTATGGTTTGGACGTGGTTTGTCTCCACCAAAACTCAATGTGGCAGGGTGGGGAGTTGGAACCTAGTGGGAGGTGTTCAGGTTATGGGGTAGCACCCTCATTAATAGATGAATGTCTTTCACAGGAGTGAGTTCTCACTCTTGTGAAACTTGATTCATTATGGCAAAAGTGAGTTGTGGTAAAGCAAGGTTCTTCCCATGTTTTTTGTCTCGGACATGCCTGCTCACTTTTCTGCTTCTCTGTCATGTTGTAACATAGGACATGACCCTCACAAGAAGCCAAGCAGATGACAATACCATGCTATTAAACTTTCCAGTCACCACATCTGTGAGCCAAATAAACCTCTTCTCTTTGTAAATTACAAAGCCTCAGAATTCCATTATAACAACACTAAATGGAATAAGACAACTTTTCGACATTCTAGTCTTTTGAGAAATAATTGTTAAGTTTTTTTTCGTTGTTTCTTTGTTTTGTTTTGTTTTGATAGAGTCTCACTCTGTTGCCCAGGCTGGAATGCAGTGATGGGATCTCAGCTCACTGCAACCTCTGTCTCCCAGGTTCAAGTGATTCTCCTGCATCAGCTTCCCAAGTAGCTGGGATTACAAGTGTGCACCACTGCACCTGGCTAATTTTTCTATATTTTTAGTAAAGATGGGGTTTCACCATTTTGGCCAGGCTGGTCTTGAACTCCTGACCTCAGGTGATCCACCTGCCTCGGCCTCCCAAAGTGCTGAGATTACAGGTATAAGCCACTACACCCAGTCAATTGTTGAGCCTCAGCCTCCCAAAGTGCTGGGATTACAGGTGTGAGCCACCACACCCAGCCAATTTTTATTTGAATTGAACTATGTGTTCTTTGAATATACAAGTATTATTTCCTGCAATTATGAAGGGCAGCTCTTAAAAGTTGTAGGTATAGAATTTGATCATATATTCTTTTACCTTGATTTACTGAAATATTATTTACAATCAGTGAACTCAGGCATAGAAGGTTGTTTTGATATTGACTATCACTTTCTTATGGGCCTCCTCACATGGATACACATTCTACCACCACTTGAAACCCATTATAACTAAATTGCATGTCCTACCACTCATCTGTCTGTTTTTATCACCTTCTATCTCCTGTTACCTCTTCCCTAATGTTTACAAAACTTTCCTTACTGTATCTTATCCTGACATTCAGACTTGCATCTTTTAATTATTTCTATAGTTGGCAAAGGCATCTTCCTGAAGTGGAGGACTAATTTGCTTTCTTTCATTAATAAATAGTTTGACAAATGTAAGTAAGTCTCTGGGAGTGAATCTATTATATTTTTAATAACAGCTCTCTCTTTTATAATAGGCTCTCTGACTCTTAAAAGATATGTATTCCCAAAGCCCACCATGGCCTGGCCCTCATCTCCTGGTTATATCTCTGACACAAATTGTTTTCAAAACTCAAGTCAGAAATGGTCAGCCTAGATTGTTGTGTTTTTTTCTCATTTATTACTTATTCACTGCTTTACTCCCTTATTTGACTGTCTATCTTTAAGATCTGTTCAAAAGCCACCTCCCTCAGAAAGTCTGCGTTCTTACAGCAGAAATGGTTACTCCCTTTTCTAAGTAGTATGTACCTCTTATATATGACAACCTAACTTGTAATTGTTTTGTCTTGTGCTTGTAACTAGAATATAAATTTCTCAAGGGCATGATGAATTAGGCCTTACTCATCTTTAGATCCCCTTATGTGGATCATGGTAATGGACAGTAGATACATATTGTTAGATAATTGCCACAGGCAAAAATCATCTGTCATGTTGCTTAAGAGGAATGTCTAATTCTGAACAAGTAGAATTCTGCATACAGATTCTAGTACACCTGTTACAAAGAGCTTTTCTATAAATTGAAACAACAAAATAAGAGATAAAGAAAGCTAAAATGTCTTGAACATGCATAGTCACTAAGATATAGATTATGTAGTCATACATGATTTGCTACCTAATAGTTTGGTATTTTGTACAGACAAATTTTCTATGCCTGAATTTTCTTATCTGTAATATGGGAATAATAGTAGTTCCTTCCTCCTGGCTTACTGTGAGTATTGAATGATGGGGGGACGTTTGTGTGATAAAAAGCAGAGAAACTAAAACTTAGCAAAGGCTAAATGATTGTTGCTGTTTTAATGATAGTGAAAAGTATTAACAGGAGTAGTAGTTCTAATAGTCTCAATCCCATGCTAGGTTATATTTTATATGTTTGATAACCCTCACTAGAGCACTCCAAGGTATGTATTATTCCCATTTTACAGATGAGAGTACCAAGTCTAAGAGAAGCTGGTTTATACAAAGTCATAAAGCTTGAAAGTGGTACCAATGAGTTTGTAACTCAGAACAAATTCCAAAACTTTATTTTTTCCTTCTATATCATATCATTCGTGTGCTATGATGAACTTATTCGGACTACTTTTTAACCACTTCTTCAATCACCATTTTTCTGATTGTAAAATAACACCTGGGATACTTACAGAATTTGTGAGAAACACAGAATAGTACAAAGATTACACATAGTCCCTCTAGCAAGAAGAAAAAAAGAAACTACGGAAAACACATATTTCAGCCAGCACTTACATCAGCACCCTGTAAATAAATTTTTGCCAATAGTGATTATTTCCTAAAGGTAGATTTCTAGCAGCAAAATTATTAGGAAGAGCATTTCTATAATACTTTCGGTATGTACCCTGTTATTTTTCTAAATATTAATATGAAATTCCAGTTTTGTGGTTGATCATCTCAAAATATTTATAACACATAAGTTTTTCTTCAACTTCGCTACTTAAATATGTGAAAAATCATTTAAATTTGTTGCTTTGATTACTATTGTAGTTGAACATTTCTCTGTTTCTTACTAATTTATATTTCTTCCTCTTCCTATTCTTTGGCCATTTTCTTAGTGTATTTTTTGTTTCCTTTTGTATTTTTATTCATTGCTATGCATTTTTTTTGTATTTGAGGCATAGCACCTTCAATGACAGGCAGAACAATCTTTCTAAAATACAAATTAGATGTCACTTTCTCATTTCAAAACCATCAATAGTTTCCTTCCAAATTAGGAAAAAAACAAACTCTAATGCTTACAGACATTTACTTTTTCTGTCCTTGCCTACCTCTTAACCTCCTCTTGAACTCAACACTCATCATTCACACAGACTGTCTCTTTCTCTGACATTGTCAAGCCCTTTGCTGCTTCTGTGTTCTGCACCTGTGTTCTTCCTGCCAGGAATGTCCTCCTCATTTCCCTTCACACACTGGGTCCCTCTTAGCCTTTAGTGTTCAACTGAAACCCCACCTGACCCTTGCCTATTTCCTCTGTAGCACTTCTAATTATCTGCAATTATCTTCCAAATTAATTTAATTACTTGTTTAATATCTATGTCCCCTACCAAGAAGCAAAATCCATAAGGGCAAGGATTTTTGTCTTGTTCATCATTGCATCACTCAGTGTCTAAGAGAGTGCTTGGCTCATAATGGACACATGATAAATATTTGAGCAAATTAATTAACTGGTGGCAAATATTTTCCAGTTTTTAATTTTTATTAAATTTATTTATGAATATGTTTTATTTTTACATATTGAAATCATTCAGAACATAATAGAAACATTAAATAATATACAAAAGCAGATAAAATAAAATATTCTACTGTCACATAATTATTCTTGCTGTCATTTGGGGGCATGGGTACATGCTTTCTTACACTATGATTCTGGGGCATATACTTTAGTATCTTTCTATGTACTTAGTGTATCAAGGACATGTTTTATGTTGTTTAATAGTCATCAAAATATTTTGTTTCTTTTCACTCCACTTTCATTATGTATTAAACTTCTTCCTTGTACCTGGAAATGTAAATTATTTCTTCAATTTTATAAAATGATACAGTTATTTACACCTTGTAAAATATTGGGCATATTTATAATAATCTTAGAACACACTTTCAAGAAATGCAATTGCTTGGCCAAAATGCATGTACATTTCTTAATGTTTTAATGCAGATTGTCAAATATCTATCTCTTTAAAAGATTTTTAACATTTAATACCTCACTTAGTGATGTAAAACTTTGTTCACGCCCTCTCAAATACTACACATTCCATAAAACTAGTTGTTTTGCCAATTTGATAAGAAATTACTTGTATCCCCGTGTGTACTGCTACACAACTGAACATTAAAAATTAATCTATATTTAACTTGATTCATTTGTTTTCATTTGTCTTCACTTGTATTCATTTGCATTTCCTCCTCAGTCAATTCCCTCTTCATGGTTTTTGCCCACATCTCCATTTATTTTTCTTAGCAACTTGTAAACACACTCACTAATTCAAGATATTAATCTTTGACTAGGAGACAGATAGCCACGTTTTCCCTTATTCAACATGTGCCTATGTGCACATGTATGCATATAAATATGAGGGTAAAGACCTTAGCTTTGAAATAGTTTTAAGTGGCTTAAAGAAGATAGATGATTATTTCCCTCTCATAAAATTGTACCTGATGGCATCGGTCTAGTTTAGTGTAGACTTTTTTTAGGAACCCACATTACTTCCTTCTGATTGCTAAAGAGCAGGAATCAGCAAACTACCCTCATATTTGGCCTTTCACTGCGTCTTGGTAAATACAATCTTATTAGAACACAGTTCTGCCCATTTTATTTACAGATTGTCTATGTGCTACAATCAAAGAGCTGAGTAGTTGATACAGAGACCATCTAGTTCACAAAGCCTAAAATATTTATTTTCTGAATAATTATGGAAAAATTCATTAATTCCTCCACAGAGTTTTGTTTTTATCTCCATGGTCACAACTGACCAGTGGGCACATCCATGTATAAGAACATGGGGAGAGAAAGGAAGAGCTGTAGGGCAGGTAGTGCGTCATTAAATTGTGGAAAACCTGGAAAGTATACAAGTCATTGCTGCTTATATACAGTTAGCCAAATGTACTCACATGGCCATGCCAATATTCAAGGACAGCTGGGAAATGTAGTCTTCAGGTAAGCAGCCATGTGCCCAAGCTAAATTCTACTACTATAGTAAAAAGAACAGATTGTTTACATTTTTACATTACAAATATGCTATTTTTTATTTTTGAAATCATTTTCAATCTTGATTTTAGAAAATACTTTCAAGTCTTTACAAAAGACATTTCCTTTCTATGGTAGGTAAAATAATAGTTTCCTCCTTTCCAAGATATTTATGTCTAAAAAACAAACACAAAGTCTCTTATTCAGCCTTATGTACCAAAATTTCATATAATTTTTGTTTGACTTCAAACTATTTCATGTGTGTTGTTTAATCTTCATTTTACTGCTGTTAAAACAGAACTCAGAGATACCAAGTGACTTATCTAAGATCATACATCCAAACTCACAGGTCTGTGCAGCACCGAAGTCCATGCTCATTCAGTCGTACTTCTAAATGGAGGTTCCATTTTTAACATTTTTGTTTTATTTTAGATTCAGGGGTATATGTGGTGGTTTGTTATATGGGTATATTGTATGATGTTGAGATTTGGGCTTCTATTATTGGAAGTCATCTAAGTAGCAAACATAATACCAATATGTAATTTTTCAAACTTTACATCCTCCCTCCCTTCCTTCTTTGATCTCCAGTGTTTGTTGTTGCCATCTTTATATACATGAGTACCCAATGTTTTGTTCCCACTTATAAGTGAGAATATGTGGTATCTGGTTTTCTGTTTCTGTGTTAATTTTCTTAGGATAATGGCTTCCTGCTGCATCCACATTGCTGCAAAAGACATGATTTCTTTCTCTTTTATGCCTGCACAATATTCTGCGTTGCATTTGTACCACCATTTCCCTTATCCAGTCTACCATTGGTGCACACCTGGGATGATTCCACGTCTTTGCTGTTGTAAATAGTGCTGCAATAAACATGAGTGCAGGTGTCTTTTTGGTAGAATGTGGTTATCTATGAACGCACATATCCTGTTATTACTAACTGCTTCTTTATTAAGGAATGCCGGAGGTCAGCTCCCCTCCAGAGTTAGGACTAAAAGCCTACTGGTGTACTCAGGCACTGTGTGCTGCCATAGACCTTAATTGAAACTATCTGTGCTCCCATGTGCATCTAGTTTAAATGGGCACTTGGGGTTAACTACCTGTAGGGCTTGTGACTGCTAAATAGCCTGTTTGGCTATCGGGAAGGCTGTCTTAGTGGCATCATCCAAACCCAGGCAAGAGAGACATTGTGGCTTTTAAACCTATAAGAGAATTAGAGGTTAAAATAACATTATTATTATTATTATTTATTATTATACTTGAAGTTCTGGAGTGAATATACAGAACATCCAGGTTTGCTACATAGGTATACACATGCCATGGTGGTTTGCTGCATCCATCCCCTGTCATCTACATTAGGTATTTCTCCTAATATTATCCCTCCCCAATCCCTCCATACCCTGTTATCCCTCCCTTAACCCCCCACCCCCTGACAGGCCCCAGTGTGTGATGTTCTCCTCCCTATATCCAAATGTTCTCATTGTTCAACACCCACTTATGACTGAGAACATGTGGCATTTGGTTTTCTGTTCTTGTGTCAGTTTGCTGAGAATGATGGTTTCTAGCTTCATCCATGTCCCCGCAAATGACGTGAACTCATCCTTTTTTATGGCTGCATAGTATTCCATGCTGTATATGTACCACATTTTCTTTATCTAGTCTATCATTGATGGCCATTTGGGTTGGTTCCAAATCTTTGCTATTGTGAGCAGTGACACAATAAACATACGTGTGCATGTGTCTTTACAGTTGAATGTTTTATAATCCTTTGGGTATATATCAAGTAATGGGATTGCTGGGTCAAATGTTATTTCTAGTTCTAGATCCTTGAGGAATCACCACATTATCTTGGATATTGGTTGAACCAATTTACACTCCTACCAACAGTGTAAAAGCATTCCTATTTCTCCACATCCTCTCCAGCATCTGTTGTCTCCTGATTTTTTAATGATCCCCATTGTAACTAGCATGAAGTGGTATCTCATTTCTCTAATGATCAGTGATGATGAGCTTTTTTTCATATGTTTGTTGGCTGCATAAATGTCTCCTTTTGAGAAGTGTCTGTTCATAACCTTCGCCCACTTTTTGATGGTTTTTTTTTTCTTGTAAATTTTTTTAAGTTCTTTGTAGATTCTGGGTATTAGCCCTTTGTCAGATGGGTAGATTGCAAAAATTTTTTCCCATTGTATTGGTTGCGGGCTCACTCTAATGATAGTTTCTTTTGCTGTGTAGAAGCTCTTAAGTTTAATTAGATCCCATTTGTCTATTTTGGCTTTTGTTGCCATTGCTTTTTGCGTTTTAGTCATGAAGTCCTTGCTTGTGCTTATGTTCTGAATGGTATTGCCTAACTTTTCTTCTATGGTTTTTATGGTGTTAGGTGCATTATTTCTGAGGCCTCTGTTCTGTTCCATTGGCCTATATCTCTGTTTTGGTACCATTACCATGCTGTTTTGATTACTGTAGCCTTGTAGAATACTCGAAGTCAGGTAGCATGATGCCTCCAGCTTTTTGTTGTTGTTGTTGTTGTTTGTTGTTGTTTAGAATTGTCTTGGCTATGCAGGCTCTCTTTTGGTTCTATAGGAAGTTTAAGGTGGTTTTTTCCAGTTCTGTGAAGAAGGCCAATGGTAGCTTGATGGGGATAGCATTGAATCTATAAATTACTTTGGACAGTATGGCCATTTTCACAATATTGATTCTTCCTAACCATGAGCATGGAATGTCTTTCCATCTGTTTGTGTCCTCTCTTATTTCCTTGAGCTGTGGTTTGTAGTTCTTGAAGAGGTCCTTCATATCCCTTGTTACTTGTATTCCTAGGTATTTTATTCTCTTTGTAGCAGTTGTGAATAGGAGTTCATGATTTGGCTTTCTATTTGTCAGCTATTGGTTTATAGAAATGCTTGTGATTTTTGCACATTGATTTTGTATCCTGAGACTTTGCTGAAGTTGCTTACCAGCTTAAGGAGATTTTGGCCTGAGATGATGGGGTCTTCTAGATATACAATCATGTCATCTGCAAATAAAGACAATTTGACTTCCTCTTTTTCTAATTGAATACCTTTTATTTACTTTTCTTTCCTAATTGCCCGGGCCAGAACTTCCAATACTATGTTGAATAGGAGTGGTGAGAGAAGGTATCCTTGTCTTGTTCCAGTTTTCAAAGGGAATGCTTCCAGTTTTTGCCCATTCAGTATGATATTGGCTGTGAGTCATAAGTAGCTTTTATCATTTTGAGATAAGTTCCATCAATACCAAGTTTATTGAGAGTTTTTAGCATAAAGGGCTGTTTAATTTTGTCGAATACCTTTTCTACATCTATTGAGATGATCATGTGGTTTTTGTTTTTGGTTCTGTTTATGTGATGGATTATGTTTATTGATTTGAGTATTTTGAATCAGCATTGCATCCCAGGGATGAAGCTAACTTGATCATGATGGATAAGCTTTTAGATGTGCTGTTGGATTTGGTTTGCCAGTATTTTTTTTAAGATTTTTGTATCAATGTTCGTCATGGATATTGGCCTGAAATTTTTTTTTTAGTTGCATCTCTGCCAGGTTTTGGTATCAGGATGACATTGGTCTCATAAAATGAGTTAGGGAGGATTCCCTCTTTTTCTATTGTTTGGAATAGTTTCAGAAGGAATGGTACTAGCTCCTCTTTGGACTTCTGGTAGAATTCAGCTGTGAACCCATCTGGTCCTGGACTTTTTTTGATTGGTAAGCTATTAATTGCTGCCTTAACTTCAGATCTTGTTATTGGTCTATTCAGGGATTCAAATTCTTCCTGGTTTAGTCTTCGGAGTGTGTAACTATCCAGGAATTTCTGCCTTTCTTCTTGATTTACTGGTTTATGTGCATAGAGTTGTTTGTAGTAATCTCTGGTGGTAGTTTGTATTTCTGTGGGATCAGTGGTGATACCCTCTTTATCATTTTTTATTGCATCTATACAATTCTTCTCTCTCTCCTTTTTTATTAGTCTGGCTAGCAGTCTGTCTATTTTGTTGATCTTCTCAAAAAAACCAGTTCCTGGATTTATTGATTTTTTGAAGGGTTTTTTGTGTCTCTGTCTTCTTCAATTCTGCTCTGATCTTAGTTATTTCCTGTCTTCTACTAGCTTTTGAGTTTGTTTGATCTTGCTCCTCTAGTTCTTTTAATTGTGACATTAGGGTGTTGATTTTAGATTTTTTCTCACTTCTCATGTGGGCGTTTTGTGCTGTAAATTTCCCGCTAGACACTGCTTTAAATGTGTCCCAGAGATTCTGGTATGTTGTGTCTTCGTTCTCATTGGTTTCGAGAACATCTTTATTTCTCCTTCATTTTATTATTTGTCCAGTAGTCATTCAGGAGCAGGTTGTTCAGTTTCCATGTAGTTGTGCAAGACCATGACATATGGTGGAGCTATACATACTGTGAATGTCCATTGTTGCCCTCCCATGAAGGCAAACTGTTCCTGGCTCTCTGGAGCAATGTCAATGAAGAAGAATACATTAGTCAAGTTCACTACAAAGTTGTACTGTCCCAGTACCATTGTTAAGTAGTCCATTGAGTCCATGATGGAAGGTCCAGCTGCATGCAGAGGGTGTGCTACCTTATTTGGTTCCTGATAATCCACTGTTATTCACTAAGTCCCATTAGGCTTATTTTTACTGGCCATACAAGGGAACTGGAGGAACTATGGGTGCCAGGCATCATTGTTACCTACTCTAACTTCTTAATAGTCTCAGATATCTCTGTATGCCCCTCTGGCAAACAGTGTTGATGAGTAGAAGTCACCCACTGGGGTTGTGGCAGAACTTGGGGCTCGTGATGTGTATGTTCACGCAGTACCAGCTTTACTACACAAACCTGGAGTCTGAATTTTCCAGCTATGGTGTGTAAGTCCAGACAATGCAATATGTCTACCCCCAGAATATATTCAGGTATGGGAGAAACACACACAGTGTACAGTTGGGGAGCCAAGTGGACAATGCCAAGATGCAGAGACAGGTTTTACATTCATTGACTGGCCCCCATAACCATCAATGAATGCAGCTTTACCTGGAAACTTATCCAGGTTCCCACAAATAAGACTGCCGTCTGCACCAGTATTTACTAATGCTAGGACCTGCTGTACATTAGTGTGGGACTAGTAGGTTGCCAGCTTCGCATATAGCCTCTGGTTATCTTGTTCCCCACACTGAGCCAAGAACCTTGACCAGTTCCCTAATTAAACAAGAAAGGCTCCATATCTCCATATATCCTCCTGTTTGCAAATAGCATATGGTGCAATACAAAAGTTGTGGGGAAAAATAGATTTTTCCTCTGTTAACAAGTTCCATGACAATTTAGACATGAGTATCAGGCATTCCTTGCATATTATTTATATCCTCCTCAGGGTGTCATACCTATGGAGGTGAATTGGCCAAAAGAGAGATTAAATTTATTGGATTCTGATTTAGTGTCGGGCCCTACGATCCTCAAATAAGATTTATTGTAAAGTTCAAGTGACCCTTGATAAGAAGGGTAAGCACATTGTGAGCCTGATCAAAGAGTATGATAATGCATGTGGTAGGTTTTTTTTTTTTTTTTTTTTGCTATTTAGGTTATTTATGGCCCTCTGACTCTACCTATAACCTTCTTGGATGCCTATTTTTAGTATCCTCATGGTATTTGTAACTGTATTAGCATTATAGATCTCTTGTAAATGCTATGCCAGAAACTGCAAAATGAAGAAGGCACAATTAAAGACCTGGATCATGATAGCTTGCAAAATAAATATAATCTGAGAATTTTTTTTAGACTAAACGCTAGGCCTGATTTCATCTTACCCCTTAAACTATTGGCTATTACATCGGGTCAGACCATGTCCTCTCCCCATGATCCAAATTGCAAATATTTAAAACTATTAATACCAACCAAACTATTCTAGTAATGAGCCTTCCTAGTGCCACGGGACCTTGCCAAATGACCAGATCAGGTAACTCTAGGAATGAGCCTTCCAAGCACCATGGGACCTGTTGCTCTTTGTTGGCCTGCATAGGCATTCTGTAACTTGCTTTTTGGACAAAAGAGGATACCAAGAACTAACTTCTGATTTTTCATCTTGTCCAAATTCCTACCTAAGGGGTCTGGAGTCATGCCCTACAAACCATACATTCTCATCAGATGGTTTTATTTGACCCTACACGTCCTGACTTACTTATCAATCTGAGTCTGGCATAACATCATGAGACAAGAAAAAAGTATTTAATCCCAAAATATATTTTCTTGCCATACCTTGAAATTTCCCAGCAAAGTCTCTTGTGGGAAAAATCCACATCCTATAGGGAATCCCCTTTCCCCTTTGTTTTTCTTCCTTTCTTTCCAGATCCAGGAGATAATCAGCTAAGAACCAGGCACCCTTTTAGGTCCGATAAGAAACATTTTACAGCATGATCTCTCTCTGAAGTCTGCTACCTGAGAGATTCCTCTGCATAATACAACCTGGTCTCCACAATCCTTTATCTTAAGCTGAACATTTCTTTCCATTGATCCAGGTCTTCAGATAAACTGAACCAATTTTCAACCAGAAAATGTTTAAATGTACCTATAGCCTGGAAGGCCCCTCTTTGAGTTGTTCTGTCTTTCTGAACCAAACCAATGTATTTCTTAAATGTATTTGATAGATGTCTCGTCCCTCCCTAAAATACATAAAACCAAGCAGTACCCCGACCATGTTGGGCACATGTCCTCAGGACCCCCTGAGGTCTCTGTCACAGGCCATGGTCACTCATTTGGCTCAGAATAAATCTCTTCAAATATTTACAGAGTTTGACTCCTATTGTCAACAATAATAACTGAGCTAGAAAGAGATATATTGCTAAGAACTAAGACTGACTTCAAACTCCATGCTCTTGACCATCATAATAATCAGTCAGGACTAAATCGGTTGTACGGTTCAAAAGCATTCTTTTGCCCAGCAGTTGCCTCATATGGGCACATATGTATTTGGGTATTGTTAATACACTTCACCCTTGAACTTTATTTCTTGACTTCTCTGCCTATGGGTCTATAGTGGGCTGAGTGGTGCTCCCCCTACCACCAAAATAAAGATGTTTGTGTCCTAATTCCTGGGAACCGTGAATGTTATTTTATAAGACAAAAAAAGAACAATAACTTATATGGCAAAAAAAATGTAATTTAGATAAGGATCTTGAAAGAAGGAGGATATCCTAAATAATCTGAGTGGGCTCTAATGCTGTCACAAGTGTCTGTGTGAAAGTCGGATGAAGACTAGACACACGCAGAGAACAGGAACACTGAAGAAAGCAGGTAAGACATTTTGAAGATGGAGGCAAAGACTGCAGTGATGCAACTTCAAGCTAAGAAAGGCTGGCAACCACCAGAAGCCTAAAAAAGCAAAGATCAGAATCTCCTCTAGAGCCTTTGGAAGAGAGAGCAGTTTTTTCAACAAGTTGAACTTCTAGTCTCCATAGTTGTGAAAGAATAAATTTGTCATTTTAAGCCACAAAGTTTATGGTAATTTCTTATGGAAGCAACAGGAAATTTATACAGCCTCCATAATCTTCCCTATATTAGATAATTATTTAGACATCAAAAAATATCTGATATTGATTTTATGGGTTTATTAAATGTTTGGCGAGGCAGACAGGAAGGTAATCATTAAAATGGCATACATCCCCCATCTATTCTAACGTCTTTCAGCCTCTTACATTTGCAGATGCACCACTTTGCTAATGTTGGTTCAGCATACATGCTAAGCTATCTTACCCGTAGAGATGATGGAGTAAAGTGATTCTCAATTAGGGTTTACCTTTTAGATCAAAACTGCCACATCTGCTGCAGCTATTCAACAGTCCCATCAAAGGTTTCTCTATATTTCCACTATTATACCCTAAATATATTTGGCTTCTTGTCTCATAATTATAAAATGGCTGTCACAAAACACAAAAGAACTGTCAATAGGCCTGTCTGAGACAGTGATGTTTAGGGTACTTTGTGGTTAACAGGTATTTTCTCCTTTAAAAAAATTGGTAATAACTAATAGAAAATTATTAGCTTCAGCATTATTTTCTATAAAATGAGGTAATTTCTCTTGAGAATAATCGATGTAGAATATTACAGCAAAGATTGCCGAGCTTATAGCTCGCAGTGAATTCCAAGAACAAAGTACTCAGGCAGTTCCAGTTGAGTGGGGCTAGGGGGCAGCTCTTCCAAGAGAGTCCACCCCAGCATCCATCCACCGAGTATTTATTGAAAGGGCTTGTATTAACTACAAATATCCACTAGATGGTCTTTTGAGGTGGGTTACTGAGGCACCTGCGACCTTGAGCGTTCCTTATCACACCACACACTCCACTCGCTGTTTTCAGGGTCAAGGAGTTTCATTCCCATGCACAAATAACATACACACAGTGCTTCAGTATTTTTCCATCACCGACCTCAAATGCCATGTACATAAGCTTTAATATGTTGCCATGCACCCTCTACATCACCCTCTTCTTTAATTCTTAGAGCATGCTGATCATCTAATGCAAGGTAAGCTTCTATTGTTCTTCCCTGATTGTAGATGCATTGGGTGGCAGCACAGAGCCATCTTCAGATGCCTAGCAAACAAATACAAAAAAGAATAAAGTATAGTGGCCATCACTCAAATGTATATGTTTAACCCAGACAACCAAGTGTTCAGGTTTAACCATTGAAAGCCTTCTTGTAATTGTATTTCTAGATCCTTGAGACATTGCCACACTGTCTTCCAAAATGGTTGAACTAATTTACAAGGACAGTCTAAAACTTATATCGTCAGTCCCTACTCGGATGTCATATAGGAAGATCAGGCACTTGTGTAGCTTCATTAGAAATCTCAATAAGATTAGTGGTAACAGCAGAAATAAAGGTCAAATTTGCAAGGTTAGCATCCCTTTTGTGCTGATAGTTAAAGATACTCCTGAGGAATGAGAGTAACATGCTTGTCATTTGCTATCGTGGAAAAACAAAGAGGGAGATTACTACAAAATAAAGTCAAGGAGTCATTAAGTTTAATCCATCTCAAATTTTCAATTAAGGGGTAAGACAGGGGCATCTATTGGCCTCCTATCCAAGAAATATCATTAGATAACAAAGGTAGGTCAGCACCTTACCATGTAATAACATTAAAAACAGAGGGATTTAAAACATGACTCCAATAAACATGTTCTTGAGCTGATCCCACTTGGCAAAGGACAAGAATTACCAACCACCACAACATCCACGCCTGTCTTACTTTCTCAGAAGTTTCCCCAATTACCACCAGATACATAAGAAACCGGCTCTCTGCAGTTGCAGGGGGTTCCACGATGGCAAGCCAGATAGTTGCTTGTTGCTCTAATCTCTTTAGCTGTCCCCAAGTAATATCAGATGCCTTCCGAGTCATCACTTCCTTGTCAGTTGATTCTCCAATGACAGGTCCTGTTCCTGAGGAGAGAGCCCCATATTCCCTTTTTGTTGTTTATTAAGATATACTTTAAGAGTTTAACAAGCTCACGTAACAATGGCCTAACGGGTGAGTTATAAGGGATGATCGTTTTATGTTGCATGTGTTAAAGTTGCAATGCATATGTAAACTGAGCACTAAGATAGTAAGGTCCATTATCAGTTTTATAGTTTGTGGAATGCCTAAAGACATAATAGATTTAAACAAATGAGCAATTGCGTCTTTAGATTTTTCTCCAGTTCGGGGCTGGGGGTGGCGGTTGTATGTATTAAGACTGTATGAGTGTCCATGGTAACATGGAGAAATTTAAAACATCCAAAGGGTGGACACTGAGTAACATCAGTTTGCCAGATAGCACTAGGTACCAGACCTTGTGGGTTGGCACCAAGGCCTAATGAAAAAGGAAAGAGAAAATGCCATTGGCGATCAGGACAAGTTTTAATAATTATGCAAGCTTGGGCAAGTGTTAAATGAAACTGTTGCTTAAGACTGCGAGTGTTCTGTTGAAAAAAAAAAAAAGCATGATTAGCTTGAGCTTGCAAAAAAAAAGCAGGAAAGTCTGCAAACCACGTTTGTGGTTGTATCAGAGCATCAGCTCAAGCATTCCTTTCTGAAAAGGGACCAGGTAACCTAAAATGAGAGCAAACATGTGTGATGTAAAGATGGCAATGATGGACACAGAGGAGCTCTCGTCCTGCAAGAAACAAAGCTAGTAAATATTCATGAGTAATGCCCTTCACATGTGCAAGATCTAAATGAGCAATACTATACACTGCATCAGGAGAATTACTGACTATATTTATGTCTTGGTGAGGAAAAGTTTGTAAGGCCAGTATTAGGGCGCCTAACTCTGCCTGTTATGTAGTTTTAAAATATTTCTGGATTTTGTGTTGCTAGTTTTGCCACAGTATAGCTGTTTTTTTAAGTTTTTCCTGAACCATCTGTAAAGACAGTAGCGGCATGAAGCAAGGGCTTAGAGACAACAATAGATACAAATTTAACAGGCACACTTTGTAAAAAGTTCAGGAGCTTAGAGGCTGATAAATGGAAGTTGATAGTACCAATAAAGTTAGCCATTGCTACTTGCCAATTAAGATTACAGCAGAGATTTCATAACAGAATATGAAATTGTTTCTTGCTTAACGGTAGGAAAAGAGTAACAGGGTTGTATCTTGATAACTGGACACACCGGTGTTCCTTTATAATGAGATAAGCTATTAAATCTATGGTCCTTTATATATATTTAGAGGGGTTATGAGACAGGTACACAGCACATAAAATATAGAAATGGCAAAAGATAAAGCCTACTTGTTAAACTAAGGCATGGAAGGCATGGAGATTTTAAGTGATTTTTTACCACACTTTGGCCCTTGAAAGTCATTAAAATGTGACTGCAGGTTGCCAGGATAATAAACCTGCATTGAGTTAGCTTAAGTGTGAAAAATAATTTTTTTTAAAGTCTTTAGGTGCTGGCTATTTTCTTGCATTAGCCTTTAGCTGGAATGTCTTGGAAGTGAGCTTGGGAAAGCAAGGCCGTGGCTGGTTTCTTCCCACCTGCTCCGGGCTCCTTAGGCAGCTGCCTCTCTTTCTAACAGCCTGCCACCTGTTGCTACTCTTGCCCTG
>CAUYLG010050149.1:0-11791 GCA_963573385.1 Cacajao melanocephalus | reverse complement strand
GACTTCTTCCTGGTTTAGGCTTGGGAGGATGCAAGTGTCCAGGAATTTATCCATTTCTTCCAGGTTTACTAGTTTATGTGCATAGAGTTGTTTGTAATAATCTCTGATGATGGTTTGTATTTCTGTGGAATCTGTGTTGATATCCCCTTTATCGTTTTTTATTGCATCTATTTGATTATTCTCTCTTTTCTTTTTTATTAATCTGGCTAATGGTCTGTCTATTTTGTTGATCTTTTCAAAAAACCAGCTCCTGGATTTATTGATATTTTGAAGAGTTTTTTATGTCTCTATCTCCTTCAGTTCTTCTCTGATCTTAGTTATTTCTTGTCTTCTGCTAGGTTTTGAGTTTTTTTGGTCTTGCTCCTCTAGCTCTTTCAATTTTGACGATAGGGTGTGAATTTTAGATTTCTCCTTGCTTCTCATGTGGGCCGAGACCATGGATTTCATTCAAATTGTATATCTAAACAATTTCAGTACTAGCTGATTTAACATGAAAATCTAGGGCCGGGCATGGTGGCTCACGCCTATAATCCAAGCACTTTGGAGGCCAAGGTGGGCGGATCACCTGAGGTCGGGAATTCAAGACCAGCCTGACCAACATGGTAAAACCCCATCTTTAAAAAAAAAAAGAAAAGAAAAGAAAATCCAGCAGAGTATTTTCCTGGTATTCAATTAACTTTTGGGCCGGGCACAGTGGCTCACGCCTGTAATCCCAGTACTTTGTGAGGCTGAGGCAGGCAGAACACTTGAGGCCAGGAGTTCGAGAGCAGCCTGGCTAACATGGTGAAACCCCATCTCTACTAAAAATACAAAAATGAGATGGCATGGTGGCACACATCTGTAATCCCAGCTACTCAGAAGCCTGAGGCATGACAATCACTTGAGCCTGGGAGGCAGAGGCTGCAGTGAGCTGAGATTGTGACACTGCACTCCAGCCTGGGCAACAGAGCGAGGTTCTGTCTCAGAAAAAAAAAAAAATTACTTTTACAATTTTCTTTCTTTTTTGAAAAAAATTTTACTTTAACAGCTGGGGGCAGTGGCTCACTCCTGTAATCTCAACATTTTGGGAGGCCAAGGAGGGCAGATCACCTGAGGTCAGGAGTTTGAGACCAGCCTGACCAACATGGAGAAACCCTGTCTCTACTAAAAATAGAAAATTAGCCCAGTGTGATGGCACATGCTTGTAATCCCAACTACTTGGGAGGCTGAGGCAGGAGAATCGCTTGAACCCGGGGAGTGGGCGGGGAGGTTGCAGTGAGCTGAGATCGCGCCATCGCACTCCAGCCTGGACAACAAGAACGAAACTACGTCTCAAAAAAACAAGAATTATTTTAAGTTCCAGGGTACATGTGCAGGATGTGCAGGTTTGTTACATAGTTAATCATGTGTGATGGTGGTTTGCTGCACCTATCAACTCATCACCTACGTATCAAGCCTGCCACGTATTAGCTATCAACTCATCATCTACGTATCAAGCCTGCCACGTATTAGCTATTTTTCCTGATGCTCTCCCTAGCCTCCCCAGCCCCAAAGAGGCCCCAGTGAGTGTTGTTCCCCTCCCTGTGTCAATGTGTTCTTATTGTTCAGCTCCCACCTATAAATGAGAACATGCTGTGTTCAGTTTTCTGTTCCTGTGTTAGTCTGCCGAGGATAATGGCTTCCAGCTTCATCCACATCCCTGCAAAGTATTCCATGGTGTATATGTAGCACATTTTCTTTATCCAGTCTATCATTGATGCGCATTTGGGTTGAGTCCATGTCTTTGCTCTTGTGACTAGTGCTGCAATGAACAAATGTGTGCATGTGTGTTTATAACAGAATGATTTCTATTCCTTTGGGTATATACTCGGTAATGGGATTGCTGGGTCAAATGATATTTCCAGTTCTAAATCTTTCAGGAATCCCCACGCTGTCTTCCACAACAGCTAACTAATTTACATTCCCACCAACAGTATAAAAGCATTCCTGTTTCTCCACAACCTCACTAGCATCTGTTGTTTCTTGACTTTTTAATAATCGCCATTCTGACTGGCATGAGATGGTATCACATTGTGGTTTTGATTTGCATTTCTCTTTTTCTTTTTTTTTTTGAAACGGAGTCTTGTGCTCGTCACCCAGGCTGGAGTGCAGTGGCGCGATCTTGGCTCACTGCAACCTCCGCCTCCCAGGTTCAAGCGATTCTCCTGCCTCAGCCTCCTGAGAAGCTGGGACTACAGGCATGTGCCACCACGCCCAGCTAATTTTTTGTATTTTTAGTCGAGACTGGGTTTCGCCATCTTAGCCAGGATGGTCTCAATCTCCCGACCTCATGATCTGCCTGCCTTGGCCTCCCAAAGTGCAGGGATTACAGGCGTGAACCACCAGCCTGGCCTTTGATTTGCATTTATCTAATGATCAGTGATATTGAGCTTTGTTCATCTCTTTCTTGGCCACATGTATGTCTTCTTTACTTTTACAATTTTCTTTTTCTTTTTTTTTTTTGAGACAGTTTCAAGGCCGGGCGTGGCGGCTCACGCCTGTAATCCAAGCACTTTGGAGGCCAAGGCGGGTGGATCATCTGAGGTCGGGAATTCAAGACCAGCCTGACCAACAAGATGAAACCCTGTCTTTAAAAAAAAAAAAAGAAAAAGAAAGAGACAAGAGTCTCGCTGTTTCGCCAGGCACCAGGCTGGAGTGCAACAGCGTGATCTCGGCTCACTGCAACCTCTGCCTCCCGGCTTCAAGCAATTCTCCTGCCTCAGCCTCCCGAGTAGCTGGGACTACAAGTGTGTGCCACCATGCCCAGCTAATTTTTGTATTTTTTAGTAGAGACTGGGTTTCACTATGTTGGCCAGGGTGGTCTTGATCTCTTGACCTTGTGATCCGCCTGCCTCAGCCTCCCTATGTGCTGGGATTACAGGCATGAGCCACCGCACCTGGCCTACTTTTACAATTTTCTAACAACTCAGCATACAAAAGTCATGTTTTTGTTTGTTTTTCCTAAGAAACAGGATCTCACTATGTTGCCCAAGCTGGACTAGAACTCCTTGGCTCAAGAGATCCTCCTGCCTCAGCCTCTTGAGTAGCTGGGATTACAGGCATGTGCCAGCATGCCTGGCAATGTTTATTGTTTTAAAGTCTCTATTCGTGTCAAGCTTTAGTCATGGTTTAAATAACAGTGGACTTTTTATTGAAATAAAAACACAGTACTTGCTGGGTGCAGTCACACACGCCTGTAATCCCAGCACTTTGGGAGGCTGAGGTGAGCAGATCACCTAAGGTCAGGGGGTTCAAGACCAGCCTGACCAACATGGAGAAACCCTGTCTCTACTAAAAACACAAAACAATTAGCCAGGCATGGTGGTGCATGTCTGTAATCCCAGCTGCTCAAGAGGCTGAGGTAGGAGAATCACTTGAACCTGGGAGGTAAAGGTTGTGGTGAGCTGAGATCGTGCCATTGCACTCCAGCCTGGACAATAAAAGTGAAACTCCGCCTCAAGAAAAAAAATGAAATACAGTACTTATGCAATCTAATTCTAGAGAGCTTAATGACGGGGAAATAATGTCTTCATAAAAATTATATTAAGAAAATCTATATTTGAAAACAGAATCTAGGCATTGTGATGCTATACAGACTTGAATATGAGCACTTGTGGCACCAACTAAGTAATAGCAATTAAACTAGAAAGAGATCAATGACTTTGGTTTTTTTGAGATGGAGTTTTGCTCTTTTTGCCTAGGCTGGAGGGCAATGGCATGATCTCAGCTCACTGCAATCTCTGCCTCCTAGGTTCAAGCAATTCTTCTGTCTCAGCCTCCCAAGTAGCCTCTCCCACCACGCCCAGCTAATTTTGTATTTTTAGTAGAAACATGGTTTCACCATGTTGGTCAGGCCGGTCTCGAACTCTTGACCTCAAGTGATCCACCCACCTCGGCCTCCCAAAGTGCTAGATTACAGGCATGAGCCACCTCGCCCGGCCCCAATCAATGACTTTTAAAGAGAGAAAGATGGCTGAGCCTGGTGGTAGACCATGGCTGTTAGCTTTCAAGGCATGAGTCAATGGTGGCATAGCCTATGGAAGTGGCCATAGAGTTTGACTCAAGGAGCTGAATTCAGGATTAAAGGAGGTAAATGTGACACGAGTGTCACCCAACAAAGGTGCCATGGCTGTTTGTGTTTTGGGTGATGTTTCTGACCATGTGATCACTGGTGCCATTCAAACAGTCCCTAGCCTTTCTAGCCAGCTCCCCAGAAATTTTATTTATTTATTTATTTATTTTGAGACAGAGTTTTGCTCTTGTTGCCCAGGCTGGAGTACAGTGGTGAAATCTTAGCTCATTGCAGCCTCCGCCTCCCAGGATCAAGCAATTCTGCCTCAGCCTCTTGAGTAGCTGGGATTACAGGCACCTGCCGACACGCCTGGCTAACTTATTATTTTTTTTAAGACGGAGTTTCACCATGTTGGTCAGGCTGGTCTTAAACTCCCGACCTCAGGTGATCCACCCGCCTTGGCCTCCAAAGTGCTTGGATTACAGGCATGAGCCACCGCTCCCAGCCCGGCTAATTTTTTGTATTTTTAGTAGAGACAGAGTTTCCCCACGTTGGCCAGGCTGGTCTTGAACTCCTGGCCTCAAGTGATCTGCCCACCTCGGCCTCCTAAAGTGCCTGGATTACAGGCATGAGCCACCACGCCCAGCCTCCAGAAAAGATTTCTATCGCCTTTGGGATGCACTTCTTCCCAGCATTCAGTGCCACACTGTCTGCTCCCAAGCCCCTGAGATGCTCAAAGGAGAAAGCATGAGGATGTGTAGGGGCAGGATGCAGGGTGTGCAGAGTACTGGGCCAGGCCTGCGTCAGCTGACTCTACTGGGCCTCAGTTTTCCCATCTGTATAACTGGGCTGGTGGCAAGATGATAGTTCTGATATTTTGCAAATCTGTAGGGTGAATTTTTCAGTTGAACAAGTTATACATTCACATGCTACAAAATTTAAGAAGTGCCAAAGAGCAGACTGTCTTCTTTCCCCATTACCCACCAGCCAGACAGTTTTCCTCCCTAAAGCCAATGGGTTAATCATTTTCTTATTTATCTTTCCAGAGCAATTCCTTGCACAATAATGCACATTTATAAATTAGAGAGTGGGTGGAGAAATAAATAAATAAATAAAATACATGTTTATAAAACCTTAACAATGATAAATACCATAACACCAGTTTGTGCCTTGCTTTTTAATTCACCTGCATAGGACGGGGCATTCATATCAGCTTATACTAGGTTGGTGCAAAAGTAATTGTGGTTTTTGCGATTCCTTTTAATACCTCCTCATTCTTACAATGGCTGCATAATGTTCTTCAGTAAGGAAGTACCATAATTTCTTTGGCCAGTCTACTGTTGATGAACAAGCAACTTGGCAATATTTGCCAAAATTAACCATACATATTTTACTTTGATGCAGCTATTTTATTTCTAGGAATTGATCCAGCAGATGTTCTCCCTTCTGTGAGATGTTTGATGTTCTCACTGGTGGAGAATATTTGCTGGGTCAATTCCTAGAAGAAAAATATTAATTATTTCAATCCATGAACATAGGCTCTCATTCCATTTATTTGTATCTTCTTTAATTGCTTTCATCAATGTTTTATAATTTTATAGTACACAGATCTTTCACCTCCTTGGTTAAGTTGTGAAAATTATGTCCCTGTATATAAATTTCAGTAACATTTATTATGTTATTTTGGCTGGGCTTGAGTGTACTGGTGCAATTTATTATGGTTATTTTGGCTGGTTGAGTGTACTGGTGCAATCATAGCTCACTATAACTTCAAACTCATGGGCTTGAGCAATTTTCCCACCTCAGCCTCCCAAATAGTTGGGACTACATGTGCACACACCCCCACGCCTGGCTAATTTTTTGCAGAGACAGGGTCTCACCATGTTTCCCAAACTTGTCTCACACTTCTGGACTCAAGTGATCCTCCTGCCTTGGCCTCCCAAAATGCTGATATTATGGGTTTGAAACACCATACCTAGCTACATGCTGAATTTTCTGACTTTTTAAGGCAACAGAAGATTTTATAAGAGATAAGAAACAGGCTGGGTGCAGTGGCTCACGCCTGTAATCCCAACACTTTGGGAGGCCAAGGCGGGCAGATCATCTGAGGTCAGGAGTTCGAGACCAGCCTGCCCAACATGGTGAAACCCTGTCTCTACTAAAAATATAACAGTTAGCCAGGCAGGGTTGGGAGGGGGGCGCCTATAATGCCAACTACCTGGGAGGTCGAGGTTGCAGTGAGCTGAGATCACGCCACTGCACTCCAGCCTGGGCAGCACAGCAAGACTCTGTCTCAAAAAAAAGAGAAAGAAAGAAAGAAAGAAACAGAATAACACAATGTTTAGAAAAGAAGCTTCCAAAGTAGTCTACACCTACACACCAGCTTTAAGACTTCCTGGCTTAGCTACTTTTCCTTTTTCAACCTCAGTTTGTTCATCTATAGAATGGATACAATCATTGTGTCCACCTCAAAGGGTCATAATGGGGGTGAAATATTAAGCATTCGATAAATGGTAGCTGCGATTACGCTTACTGTTATAATGATCATCACTGTTATTATTGAGATGGAGTTTCTCTCTTGTTGCCCAGGCTGGAGTGCAGTGGCGCAATCTTGGCTCACAGCAACGTCCACCTCCCAGGTTCATGCAATTCTCCTGCCTCAGCCTCCCGAGTAGCTAGATTATAGGAATGTATTACCATGCCTGGCTAATTTTTTTGTATTTTTAGGAGAGACAGGGTTTCACTATGTTCGCCAGGCTGGTCTCGAACTCCTGACCTCAGGTAATCCACCTGCCTCAGCCTCCCAATGTGCTGAGATTACAGGCATGAGCCACCATGCCCGGCTCGATCATCATTATTTTTATTTGACTTTTATCTTTGTTTTAGATAAAATGTACCTGATGAATTCTCTGATGTGGCACAGGCTCAGAATCCTGAAATGAGGAAAGCACTATTCCAGAATCTCCTTAAGCAGCAGAAATCCTCATCTTTTCCTCTAAAAATATGAGTGTGTATAATGTGTCACATGTTAACAGGCTCTGGGTTTTTGAGCTGTGATGTCTACCTCCACGTTTCCTAAGAGGTCAAATGACCTCCAGATTTCCTTTAAGTTTTCTATTCTTCTCTTCTGAAAGGGACAGTGGAGCTCTTGTTTGAACAGCTTTGGTGACCCCAAAGGAAAAATTGATCATTATAGACAGCACAAAAGATTTGCTTTCCATACATTAAGTCTGTCAATTGCTTTGTTAATGCAAGGTTGAGTAGGGGGGTACAGACAGTGGAGGAGAAAAAAAAAAGATTATGTTGTGTCCACAGATAGATGTCGATATTTGACAGCGATAAATGGAATTTCATATCACGTCTTTGCAAACGTAAAAATTGTGCAAGTAAGAAATCCTGCTAAGTTTTCGTGTTCTCTCTTTTCCACTGGTCTTCAACTGTCACTGTGCTGTGTGATGATTATTAGGTCAATAGAAAGAAGTGAGGGAGCAACACGAAGAACTGATTTTGTTAAAATTTTAGTTACTTCTGTCCCCTCAAAATAAAACATATGCAACAAAACGAACAACCCCTGGATTAAAGCTGAAAAGTCCAGGAAAAAAGCCTCAGTACCAACGGAGTAGTTTTTTCTACATAGGCTTAAGTCTACATTTTGGATTTATCAACTTTTATATCCAAAAGAACTACACATCAAAAAAGGTGTGGTTTTGTATTTATTTCTTTTTGTTTTGAGATGGAGTCTCACTCTGTCACCCAGGCTGGGGTGCAGTGGCGTGATCTCGACTCACTGAAACCTCCACCTCCCGGGTTCAAGCAATTCTCCTGCCTCAGCCTCCCAAGTAGCTGGGACTACAAGCATGCGCCACCACTCCCGGCTAATTTTTGTATATTTTAGTAGAAATGGGGTTTCACCATATTGGACAGGCTGATCTGGAACTCCTGACCTCATGATCCACCCGCCTGAGCCTCCCAAAGTGCTGGGATTACAAGCATGAGCCACCGTGCCTGGCCCTGGTTTTGTATTTCTATTTTTTACAAAAATAAGCTCACACCTGTAATCCCAGCACTTTGAGAGGCTGAGATGGGTGGATCACAAGGTCAAGAGATCGAGACCACCCTGGCCAACATGGTGAAACCCCATCTCTACTAAAAATACAAAAATTAGCTGGGCATAGTGGCCCACGCCTATAGTCCCAGCTACTCAGGAGGCTGAGGCAGAATTGCTTGAACCCAGGAGGCTGAGTTTGCACTGAGCCGAGATCACACCATTACACTCTAGCCTGGCAATAAGAACAAAAAAACTCCGTCTACAAAATAAAAATAAAAATAAGACAATGCTTGTTTTGGTAGCACATATACAAAAATTGGAATGATACAGAAAAGATTAGCAAAGCCCCTGCGCAAGGATGACATGAATTTATTAATTTTATTTATAAAAGAAAAAAGCTAGGTCTTGAACTCCTGACCTCAAGTGATCTGCCTGCCTTGGCCTCCCAAAGTGCTGAGATTACAGGTGAAACCGGCCACCCCCTACTCATTTTAAAAGGCAATTTTTATATGCCAAATGCCCAAATTTACTTGGCTTCATTGTATATAATTTTTTAATTATTATCTTATAAATTTATACAGCCACGCAGAAGTATATGTATGTGTACACTTTGAGGTTTAGCTCACTAATGTAAGATTGCCAAAGGAAACAGGAACTAACCAAATCAGAATACACCGGAATAAAATATATTTTATATTAATGTTAGCTGTGTGTCCGTGTGTGTCACAGACACACACACACACACACACACACACAGACACCATGTTCCCTTGGGTGTCAGCCCTCCAGGGCATTCTCAGTGTCTTGCCAAGTTGTGAGTTCGGAATAGGTATGTGATGCAACTTTGACCAAACAAGATATGAGGGAAAGTGGCTGAGAGGGCTTCAGGGTTTTCTTCACCCTTAAAAAGGAACAGAAGGCAGGGACTTTTCTTTTTTGCTTCTGGACATTGCCATCTCCCTTTGCTACGACTCTGCACCCAATATGGGTGATGAGAGGCAGCCTGAGAAAACAAGCTGAGCACAGGAGAATGGAAGGAAGGAAAAAGCCTGGCTCTTCTGCAAGGCGATGTGACTCACACCTGTAATCCCAGCACTTTGGGAGGCCGAGGTGGGCCGATTTCAAGACCAGCCTGGCCAACATGGTGAAACCCAGCTCTACTAAAAATAGAAAAATTAGCCAGGCATGGTAGCGAGCACCTGTAATCCCAGCTACTAGAGAGGCTAAGGCATGAGAATCATTTGAACCCAAGAGGCAGATGTTGTAGTGAGCCGAGATCACACCACTGCATTCTAACTGGGGCGACAGAACAAGACACTGTCTCGAAAAAAAAAAAAATGCCAGGCACGGTGGCTCACACCTGTAATCCCAGCACTTTGGGAGGCCAAAGCAGGCGGATCATGAGGTCAGGAGATAGAGACTATGTGGCCAGCATAGTGAAACCCCATCTCTACTAAAATACAAAAAGTTAGCCGGGTGTGGTGGGGCGTGCCTGCAATCAAAAACACCCAAAAACAAACAAAAAATCTTGGCTTCCAAATTAACTACTAAATCACCACCCCTGAAGACATCCTAACACCATACTCCTTGAGAGATGGTTAATCAATGACCTTATTGTTTAAACCCTGCTGAGTTGGGTTTCTGTAATTTGCAGCTAAAATATCCTAACATTCCAGCTTCCCCAAGATGTTGCAAATTTCAGAACATTCTCTTCTCCTCAGTAGAGGTGAACTTACTCTACTCTCTCTTTGAAGTCATGGAGTGTAGAGTAGGATGAGAGGGAATTTAATTAAACTCAATAGGTCAAATAAAATTATAAAAACACAGGCTATCCAGCCTGGGCAACGTGATGAAACTCTGTCTCTACAAAAAATACAGTGGGGGAGGGGGCACTGAGGTGGGAGGATCTCTTGAGCTTAGGAGGTCGATGTTGCGGTTTCTGAGATTGTACCACCACACTCCAGCTTGGACAGCAGAATGAGACTGTCTCAAAAACAAAAACAAAAAAAAATACAGGCTACTAATGATCACTTAACAACTCAAATATGGGATACCTTCACATGGATTCATGGAGAAAGCTGTTGGTTTCCTTATGACGAATGATATTTCTTGAATTCTCATGTGATATTGTATTATTTTTTTTCTCATTACTTTAAAGATTATTTAGAAAATAGGTTCGAAAGCACCCCTAATGGCTTGGAGCTGTTTTTGCAGAGACAGGAAATTACTCTGTAGACTACGGAAAGTTAAAGCTAAAAGAAACCTTCCAGGGTCTCTAAAGTGCTGGTTTTCAACCAGATGACTTTTCACTCATCTGGAGAACTTTAAAAAATTATACTAATGGCTGCCTCTCATCCCCAGAGATTCAGATTTTATTGGTCCAAGGTGTGGCCTAAGACCAGGATTTCTTTTTAAAGGCCCCCAAATACGTATTATTTTAATTTTGTAGTACTTTGCCTTAAGTTTTTGGGTTTTTTGTCGTTGTGGTTTTGTTTGGTTTTGTTGTTGTTGAGATAGAGTCTCGCTCTGTCACCCAGGCTGGAGTGCAGTGGTGCAATTTCGGCTCACTGCGACCTCCGCCTCCCGGGTTCAAGCAATTCTCCTGCCTGAGCCTCCTGAGTAACTGTGATTACAGGCATCCGCCACCACGCCCGGCTAATTTTTGTATTTTTAGTAGAGACAGGGTTTCACCATCTTGGCCAGGCTGGTCTTGAACTCCTGACCTCGTAATCCACGCGCCTCGGCCACCCAAAGTCCTGGGATTACAGGCGTGAGCCACCATGCCTGGCTGAATTGTTCACTTTAAAATCGTTTATTTTATGTTTTGTAAATTTCTCCTCAATTAAAAATGAAGGCCAGATGCAGTGGCTCACACCTGTAATCCCAGCATTTTGGGAGGCCAAGGTGGGCAGACTGCTTGAGCCCAAGAGTTTGAGAGCAGTCTGGGCTACATAGTAAAACACTGTCTCTACACAAAATACAAAAATTAGCCAGGTCCGGGTGAGGTGGCTCATGCCTGTAATCCCTGAACTTTGGGAGGCTGAGGCAGTTGGATCACCTGAGGTCAGGAGTTGGAGACCAGCCTGGCCAACATGGTGAAACCCTATCTCTACTAAAAATACAAAAATTAGCCAGGCGTGGTGGCGGGCATCTGTAATCTCAGCTACTCAGGAGGCTGAAGCAGGAGAATCACTTGAACCCAGGAGGCAGAGGTTACAGTGAGACGAGATCACACCATTGCACTCCAGCCTGGATGACAAGAGCAAAACTCGAAAAATCTCAAAAAAAAATTAGTCAGGCAAGTTGATGCACACCTGTAGTCCCAGCTACTAGGGAGGCTGAGGTGAGAGGATTGCTTGAGCCCAGGAGGTCAAGGCTGCAGTGAGCTGTGATCGTGCACTCCAGCTTGGGCAATAGAGGAAGACCCTGTCTCAAAAAATAATAAGACAGAAAGTGGGAGAGGGTTTCCGTGGCCAGATCACCTGGACCTTTCTTTTTTTTATTATTTTTATTTTTTTATTGCATTTTAGGTTCTGGGGTACATGTGAAGAACACGCAAGATTGTTGCATAGGTACACACATGGCAGTGTGATTTGCTGCCTTCCTCCCCATCACCTATATCTGGCATTTCTCCCCATGCTATCTCTCCCCAACTCCCCACCCCACACTGTCCCTCCCCTATTTCCCCCCGACAGACCCCAGTGTGTGATGCT
>CAUYLG010050148.1:0-58308 GCA_963573385.1 Cacajao melanocephalus | reverse complement strand
GTATAACTCAAATGCATGATAACAAGCACAAAATATATATATTATATATATATATTATATATAAGAAGGCTTCTTATATATATTATATATAAGAAGGCTTCATAAACATACATATACATATATATGTGTATATATATATATATATATATATATATATATATATATATATAAGCTTTAACAGGTAGAGAAAAGTCAGACTGGCTAGTGACTAGGGACTTCGGGACCCAAGGAATGACATATGGTGATGAGGTTTCTTGGTTTCTTTCTCTTTTTTTGCCACATATATCTCAGACATGGAGCTGAAGAAGCTGGGAACCCAGAAACATCAAGGGAAATAAACCAAAAAGCCCCAACAAATGGCTGCTTTCTCTAGTGAAGGATCAGAAAATGGGCAACCTATCAAGACAAAGAACTCTTAGACAGTAACCTCTCTACTCCCAACAATGCCATGGATAAAACTGTGACCTCCCCACACACCAGCCAACCACAAAAGACTGAAAGAAGAGCCTATACTCATTTTTCCCAGGCACTAGAGTCAACAACAAATTGTTGCTTTTGCCTTTCCAAGACAATTTAGAAAGCTCAAAACACTTTAGTCCCTTTTACCATCTCCAGCCTTTTGTGCTTGTTATCATGCATTTGAGTTATACATACATTTTAAACTTCAAAAGATATTATTGTTGTGTAACATAATTACTCTTTGAGATTTACCTATGTATTTACATTTCCCAAGAATTTTTACAATTGTCTGGTTTTCTGTGGTTTCAATAGATATTATTTTCTTTCATCTGAAGTCTCCTTTTAGTATTTCCTTTAGCATATGTCTTCTGGTGATGAATTCTGTCACTCATCTTCACGTTTGAAGTTTTTCACTGGGTACACAGTTATTCACTGGCTATAATTTTCTTTTAATACTGGAAAAATATTCTCTTATTTTCTAGCTGTGTCACTTCTTTTGAAAAGTCAACTGTCGATATTGTTATTGGTCTGTTTATGGTGATAGGGAATTCATTTGGGGGAAGGGAGCTGATTTTAAGAAATTTCTCTTTACCTTTGGTTTTTATCAATGTGACCATGATGTGCTTAGACATGCATTTAATGCTTGAGATTCACAGAGCTCCTTGAATCTGCAGCTTGGAATTTGAGAAAATTCTCATGCAGATTATCTTAAAATATTTCTTTCCTATATTTTCTGTATTCTCTTCTTTTGCTTCAAATAATGTATATGTATTTCTCTTTTAACTTTAACTGTATTTCACATGTGTTTTCTGCTCATCTGAATTTTTAATTCTTTAATGTCTTCTTCTGTTGGTCTTGATGTTTCCTAGTAACTTGTCTTCTACTTTACTAATCCTTTCTTCTTCTGTGTCTAACATGCTGTTAGCTTATTTATGGATTTTATAGTTTCAGGTATAGATTTTTTCAATTTTAAAATTTTCGTTTGATTTATATATGCATATGTATTCAACTTGGATTAAATTTTACATCTTATTTTTTTGACATATTAGTTATTTTAAAATCTACATATCTAACTCTAATGTCATCCCTGCCTATAGCCTTTCTCTTGTCTGGTTTTCCCTGGATTTTCCTTATTTCATTCTCTATATATTTCATCCTAGATGTACATTCCAGTGCATTACAGATATTTTGTTTCAAGAAGTATACAAGCTCTGAGGTTAGAGATTGATTATCTTGAATCTGTTTAAGAAGTGAGATAATTATTTACTATGTTGTAAGCTCTATGGAGATTGATTTATTTTCAGTCTGACCCCACTCTACCATAGACTTTTAGGGGTCTTAGCTGAAGGTCTAAGGTATTTAAAAAGGAAGGCTCCTCTTCTTTGACCAAGTCAAACGACAATTTCTTTTCCCTCCCCAGTCCAGTAAAATGCCAATATCTTTGTTTGGCTCTTTGGTCTCTCAGTAATCGTTTTTCACTTGATTTATTCCCTTCTCAATTCTTTGAAGCTTTGATTTAGGCTAATTTCATGGCCTAAGAAATTGGGCCAAGAAATTGGAAAGAAAAGGCATATCAAATATGAGACTCACTTCTCTGTTTTTCCTTTGTTCTACAGGATTTGCCTGCTTTGGTAGCTCTTAATTGCAGTTTTTGTTTCCATAACCATGTGGGGCTGCTTAAAGCTTCAGGTTGTTACTGATCTAGAGAGAAAGAAGCAATGAAAAATGTGCCCATCCACCTCAATACATTTTTCTTCTTCCAGTGTTATTGACCTTTCAAGTTGGGCTGTCTTTTTTGATGGCTAATGTCTGAAACTACCGTGGATATTGTGTTGTCATTTTTGTTGTTTACTATCCAGCTTTTATAGGCTTTCTTGGTCAGTGAGTTGGTTTGATACAAGCTACTTGTCACTTTTAAAAACAGAAGTCTTAGAGCTAATGTTTGCACTTAAAAAAATCAATATAATGAAAAAATCGTGGGAGGCTGATTTACAAAAAAAAAAAAAATTACATGAAAGGAAACAATGGGTTTTATTTGGCCTTAAGTAATATAGCCAAAAGGTTAGCAGTGTCAGCATAAGTAACTGTTGAAGTCAGAGAAAAGACATATACCTGCTAGGCTTAGGGACTAAAAGTATAAGAATTTTCAAACCTTGATACTAAAATGGGGAGAGATGGTTAAAAGCCATATAGCAAGAGAAATACTTGAGTGCACAGAGCATGCTTAGTCTGATTGAGAGTAGTTATGAATAGGGGTTGAGATGGAATTAAAGAAGCCTTTAAGTGTTTGATGGTTTCAATGGGGAAAGTAGAAATGATCTGAATTGATAATGAAGATCTAGACAATTTTGGAAAGTATTAAATTGGTGCAAAAGTAATTGTGGTTAATGGCAAAACCACAATTACTTTTGCACCAACCTCATAGGTATTGCCTAAATTGAAAAATAAAACTTTTAACGATTTAGGCTATCCAACACAGTCCTGCGGTCTTTCAGAAAGTGTTAAATCACTTACAATACTCAAGGTTATATGAGTTGATCACAGATACTGATGATATAAAGGAAATTTCTTAAATAGGAGATGAATTGCATTATTATAGAAAACAATATTATTATTTTATTGAGAGTGAATTATATACCTGCTGCTATGTAAGCATCTTAAATTAAATACATATTAATACTTATGAGTGCAATACTTATGGAATACTTAAAAGTTGAGGAACTTTATCTGATTTTTATTCTCACTTTAAAAATGAGGAAACTGAGATATCGAGGATAAATAATTGGCCTAGTGTCAAACAGCTAGTAAAAGGAGAAGGTGTGATTTGACCCAGGTGACCTATCCCCTGGGACCACTCCTTAAGGCATCATATTATACTGTTCAAGTTAAGATTGGTTAACTTTATAAGCTCTTAAATATCCTGAAATAGATGAAGTATAAACAATGACAGTCATATTAACAGTGCATAGTTTACTTGTTTACCCTTAGTATAATGTTGCAAATAAAATATTCACAGATTCTATGTTATTTGCTGTGCACTTGGTTTAACAAATCAATATAAAAAACAAAGCCTATGCCCTAACAAAGTTTCTTTTCTAAAGCATACATACATAAAAGCATTTAGGATACTGTAGTAATATATAAAATTTGCCAATCTGTGTGTGCATGTGTGTGTATATAAAATAAATTTACCATACATGTAGCCATTTTATATCTTAATATACCCTTATGTAATTACAGTAGTGAACTTGATGGAACTTGGAAATATTATTTATTCCTATTTTAATACCTACCTTGACTATCCTGGCTGATTTTTAAAGATCATTTTTAGAAGCACACTTTTAGAACTTGCTAGGCAAATGATTCTAATGTTCTTTTTATTATCCAAGTTATCATTTCCATAACCTTTGCCAGAATGTTCTCCCTTCAGTTTTCAACTGAAATCCTTCAATAGAAACCAAAATCCATATGCCTCTATTGCTATACCAAATGAAGGCAGTTTTCATCCATTGTGTGTTTGGACCTATTTGATGCCAGCCAGTAACAGAAATTAACCTTTTCCTGAAGATGTCTTTATAATAATTTTTGTATTCAATTTCTCATATGTTGAAGAATCTATCTTTAATTTTGCCTGTTATGATTAATATGAGTACCCACAATAGAAAGTAACTGAAAGTAGGCATTAGATTTAAGCAAAATAACATTAAAAAGTGCTATTCTACCTCAGTATGATTATGACAGCTTGACCTCCTTAATTAACTTTGTAACTACATTTCAAATTTTCTTATAAAGTCCTTGACACAGTTGTTTCAGGGTTTGTTTTAAAGCCTGTTTTTCTCTTTCATTTTAAAAAATTTCAAAAGAGTCTAGTATTTCAGAAAACTGTCAAGATGTGTTGAAACATATTTAAAAGAATGCATAGTTTCATGAATTGGCATCATTTGTGCACATTATTATTTTTTCAGGTTTTTTGCTACATATAAAGAAGGATAAGAATTATGTGCGGGGGAAATATTAACGGTTGTCACAGGGCAAAGGGGATCATCTAGTATCTTTGACTTTTTTCCAGAAGAAATTAAGAGAAGAATTCATCAAATGTTAATGTTAAGCACTCAGAAACTCTGGAATGTTTGTCCAGAGTCCCAGGCCTCAGAGCAAATGCTCTTATGCTGCTGGGCTCCAGGGAAAGATTTCAGCCAAAGTCAATATGAAAAGAAACTCCATCTGACTGAGACTGTGGAAACAGCTGTAACCACTTAGCTGGAAAACCACCTTAGATTCCTCTCCCAGAATACGCTGATGACATGGGAGATGGGGAGCAGGAAAGCTCTGTCAGGATCTCTCTTCAGCTGTGGTCAGAAAAAAATATTTTCTTTCCCTGAAAGCTGTGAATAGATAGGTTCATCACTGATCATAATAAACCACCATTACTCCCCCAGATGTTTTTTCCCCTTAATTTGCACATATCTTTTCCTTTCTTTGTATATTAATCAGTATTTAGTTTAAGTCATCTTTTACGTGAAGGTTTTAAAAAGAAACACTTGATCTTAGATACATCTTCTAAATGTGACTGGATAGGATTCACATTAGTATCAGAGACCAACATGGTCTGTGGATGTTTAATTCTGATAAGTTTTCAATTTGTGAAAATATACATAATTCTTAGGTTTGAGATTTTATTTGCCTCTTATTGTTCTTCAGGGTAGCTTTTTTGCACGGTTCTTGGAAGAAAATAAAAGATGCTACCAGAAACAACAAATGTTTTTTTCAACTTTACTGAGTTGTTTTTTTCAACTTTACTGAGGTATGACAATAATTAAAAATTGCATATATTCAAGTTGTACAAATTGATGATTTGATATATATATATACAATGTATGTATACATATATTGCTAAATACTCACTACAATCAAGCTAATTAACACATTCATGTTCTTACAGAGTTACTTTTTTGTGAGGTAAGAACACTGAAGATCTACCCTCTTAGCAAATTTCAAATACACAACACAATACATTATTGTTAACTACAGGCACATTGTTGTACATTAGATCCCCAGAACTTACTTATCCTGAATAACCAAAACTTTGTACCTCTTGATCAACATCTCCCCTTATCTCCCTTTCTCCAGCTCCTGGTAACTATCATTCTACTTTGTTTCTATAAATTTGACATTTTTAGAGCTATGTGAGTTCACTTATATATGGTATCTAAAACAATAACGAATAGATTTTGACCCAGTTTGGGGAAATTGATTTTTGACCTTGTAATTATGGATTTAAAAACAATCACTAGTCTAGCTCAGGCAGGGAAGAAACTTCAGAAATCAGGACAACTAAAAGGAAATAGCAAGCCAAAAATTGCGTTATTTTGCTTCTGAACATTCTGTATAAGATAATTACATAGCCAAGGTATGGAATGTTGACATTCATGTATTGACCTAGACCAAAACAAGTAAAATATATGCATACGTGTGTGTATAAAAGTTATTTTGTCTTTGTTTTAATGCCTATTTGATTATTTAAGTTACAAAAATATTTCATAATTTTGAGATGAATTCAGTTCTGCACTCAAGTGTCAATATATAACATGGATTATTAAAATATATCAACTAAATTTTAAATATCATTTTAAAAATGGCTTGCGTTATTGAGCACTCTACTTCCAAATTAATGAGTATTATACTAAAATGACTTTTCTTCAAAAAGTGTGAGGTGAATTCCATTTATTTTTTTCAGGTGTTCACTGTGTTGCAATTGACTCCAAAAATGTTGACCTCAGCCACTAGAAAACTATATGGACTGCTTTTGGGGAACTAAGTTGCTTTCGAAATTTCTGAGGACCCCCCCAAATGTCTCAAATGGCTAAGAAATTGAAGATGAGATAAGTTTAAGCAGGTTGATTTGAGGGAAGACATAAACGTACAGTTCTAGGGGGAAGAAATAAGGTAGAAGTAGGTAATGACCAAGTCTGCATGGGGAATTAGTTTAAGGTGCTTAAGCAAGACATAAGAATTATTCACTAGGAGAAAAAAGATTTCCCAGGAGTAAAATTATAGATTTCTCAAGGCTAGGCCTCTTTCTAAAAGCCGGAAGTTTTTACCCCAAGCTTCAGGACAACTGATAGGATATGGAGGTTCCACCAGAAGACATCCAATTACTAATCTCCCAAGCAACAGTGGAGTGTAGCTACCCAGAGGAATGTAGTGCTGGTGATCAAGCCTCTGGCATCAAGGAGACAAAAATCCTGGCTCTACCCTTTATTATTTGTGTGATTCTGCATAAGATATATGATTTCTCCAAGCCTTAGTTCCTTTGTCATTAAAATATTGGTCTGAGAATTAAATGAGGTTCTATCTGTAAACTGCATAGTACAGTGCTTGTCACAAAATAAATATTAATAAATACATCTCTATTATCACCAACCCTCAAAGATGCATTCGAGCAGGAATGAGATTTCAATTGTCAGGGCCACAGAAAGCCAGATAGAGTAGAGAGCACACAAATTTTCTTTCACTCACATGAAAAAGAACAGCTGCTTCCCATATGGAAATCAGATATTTGGAATTTGTTACGTTATTGCTTTTTATAAGTCTACTGAGTTATCACCCAAAAAGGCTAAAGTGTCTCTGATATAAATGTCATGGTTTTTCACTTCTTGCATAAATTGGGAATGAATATATGTAAAAAAGAATTCTCTGAAAATAACAGAAATGCAGTTATAATTTTCTTATCAAAGTAGTTATTGAAGTATGAATTTTATAATTATAATTAAGTAGCAATACGAATATGGACCAGAAGGTAAGATTAAAAATGGAAGCAATTGTAGTAGTGTAGAATTATAATTGTTTTCATTTCAAAATGTTTTATTATACCATATTTTATATTGTACATTTAATTACCTTATTGCTTTATTGATTTTGTAGCTCTATAATTTATGCATTAATGCATATATACTTCTATATACAATCATATGTACACGTATGTACAACGTGTGAGTGGCTATATACCAAAATATGAAGAGTAGTTATGCCTTGGTGATTATGGATAGCTTTCATTTAATCATACTTTCAAACTCTTCTATGGTTATTTGTAATATAATTTTATCAAAATTAACAATTATACTTGAAAATGATCAAAATAAGTTATGGCTGATCTGATCTTATTTATAAATGGCAAACTCTTGAGATCCCAATCAAACATTCACAGATGAAGTTTCATTTCTCAGAGTAAAATGATTTAGGATTTTTCCTTTGAGATGAGAAAAGTCCAGTAAGGTGCTTGTTTGCAATATATTGGTAAAGGCTACTAATTAAGTATAGCCTTTGTTAAATACCTATTCATTCATGTTCAATAGGAATTAAAAATGGCCTCCAAAAGTGACATAAGTAAATGAGTGAGAATGTTAAACAAGAAAATGGGATTAATTAATTAAATGCAGAGCCATTTGGTATGATTTAAGTTATTCTGATTGCTACTTCATTTCAAATCAGAAAATTTCTGACTTTCTTAAAAAATAATTTAATAATAACTAAACATTAAATTATTTGACCAAGCCAATGTTATTCAATGGAGTTTGTTATTCCATTGAGAAGCAAGTTTGAATGGAATGTCACATTCTGTAACATTCTTGAATAATCTCAGTAAATTCCACTGGTTCCTATCAAACTTGTTCTCATCTCTATCTATAGATTATTAAGTAATCCCAGCCAATCTTTTGAGCACCACTGGGCAATTTCTAGGTAGAGTCAATTAATGGAAAATATAGAGTTATGGTGGTTCATGGATCCCAAGTGCGTGTCCTGAAGCTGTCTGTGAAGACATTCCTCTTTTCAGGTTAAAAGTGAGCTTAAGTTTATCTAAGATTTCAGATAGTGGTGACTATCTGAAAAATGTTAGCCTATCTAGTACTTATGCTACATAAAATTACTTAGCCTTTAATATCTGCCATTTGGTATAAATGGCTGTGAAAACACACATAATAATTTTTTAATGTTGGATTTTACTCAGAATGATTCCCCACATTACTTCTGCCTAGCAAGAAAGCATCCAATTTAATGATTCATAAATTCCACGGAAATTTGCTATTCATTATGTCTGAGAAAATATTATACAAGGCTGAAAAGCCTTACGAAGAAGTTGCTACCAATGCTCTCTACATAGGCTCCGAGCATATTATAGTGCTTTGTGGAAGCCAATGAGCGTTTCATGAGATAACAAAACAGCAGGGACCACTATGTCCAAAGAAAGTTTATCCTCACAAATTTTAGTGAGAGTCTTGGATGCTAATTAAGGCCAACTCTCAAAGCCAAGTGTAGTTGGCCTTCATCCTCCACCTGATTCAGTACAGCTGTTTTCAAAGGGCAACTAGAGGCATGTAATTTGTTCTCAAAGGATTTGGATTCTACTTTATTTATTTATGATAGATCTTTGGGTTTAGAGGTTACATAACCACATGTTTATAATGGTATTCATTAATTGACCACATAATTTATCTATTACTGACCATGCAAATAATTTTTAGGGATTATTTCAATAAAAAATTTAAAAAATACCTTTTAATGCTATAAAATGTAAGTACTCCAAATGCCTTAAATTGGATCATGCAGGAAACCACGGAAATCACATTATTTTGCATTTTGGCTTTGGAAACAAGTCATGCTTTGAGAACACTCAGGAAGAATTAACAAAACTGATCCTGCCATAAACAGTACAACCCAAAGAGTTCTTTCCTGAGACTGAAATTTTTGGCTAGGAGGAGAGAAGGATGGTGAAGAATATAGCTTAGGAGGTGATCTAGCTGAGAAAGGTGAGAAAAACACTGAAAAGAAAGCGAATGCTTTTGCTAATTGGACCTAAGAATAGAGTGTTAGATAATGCAGGCTTATGAAAGGTTGTGTCTTCCAAACAAATCTTTTGGTTTCAGGATGATATAAAGTTTGAATAATAATAACAGTAAGTTTCCACGATTATTAAAACTACTCTCTTTCTACAGTTGCAGTTGGATTAGAGTCAAAAATTCCAGAGCAGCAGGCCCAAGGAAGAAGAATATGCAGAAATGAGGCATTTGGCTGCTTAAGAAATCAAAAGATGGACACAAAAACAGGTTTGAATAGAAGTCCACTTTCCAACAAACTCCTTTTCTTTGCTATCTCACTATCTTCTGTGGAGATTCAAAGACATAGGATTTTTCACTTACTGCTTGTTAAAAAAAATTGTAAAATAAGATAAAATTGAGACTTTTTTTTCTCAGAGCTTTAGCAAAATGAATTTTACTTTCTAGATGTTATCTGTGGAGGTTACTCACATATTACAATGAATACAATTTAATACCACTCAAAATGTTCTTGGTGACTTTTATTTAGCATCACATTCTGGATCTATTATAGCCATACAGAGAAGACATGTTTTTTCTTTTTCTCCTTTTCCTTTTTCTTGTTTCTATCTTTCTTTCTTTTTCTCTTTCTTTCTTTTTCTTTTTTTCTCTCTTTCTTTGGCCATAGTGCCAAAGTATTCCTTTTTTTTTTCTATCCTTTTGTTTAAATCAATTTTGGCTTTATGTAAAATTTAATCACTTTCCTTCGACATGTGACTATTCATCACCAAAGATAATTAAAAAGAAACACAAAGAAAGGTTTTCCAGATATAAATGGAAATTCCAGAAGTGTAGTGAAGGCATCATAATGGTAATCACTTATCCCTACCAAGCTGTGACAAAACTGAGATAGGTGTCTTCAGTAGTGGAGATGTGTTTAGTAGTTGAATCAATTAGTTTATAGTTCAGTTTAGCAAATCTAGACATTAGCGATATACAGATGTTTCTCTTGACTCACAATCTGTGCGTGGACGGTTTACTTACCACACCCCTCGGTGTGAAGGAAGTCAGACTCAAGTAACCTTCATTCTTTGTGCTTATGACAGTTTGTTTATATGATATAAAATATATTTAGAAAACAAAATAACAGTTAAAAATGGAATTCTGTAAAAGAAATAACCAGGAAGATTATTGTTAGATGGCCAGTCAAGCCAAATAGACAATTATAATCAGTAGGGGTGTGGCACTATGGCCATGCACTGGACAGCTGGCTTCTGAGAAAGTGAAGCACATTGGTTAACAGCATACTCCATAGGGATTTAGTGGCAGCCCTTTTTCTTAATAGCTACATTGGAACAAGTTCTCAAAATTATCTGTGCCTTAGTTTCTCCATCTATAAAGACAATAATAATAACACCTCATGCATTCATTGTGAAGGCCTTGCAAGATAATACACGTGAAGCAATAGTGTTGGGCATTCATGTGCACTCCACACATATTACCTAGCATATCTTTGCTAATATTTATAAATACTTGATTATGCTTTTTTAGTTCAAAGGCAAAGAGATGTAAGAAATAGTTCAAACAGAAAGGTATGGAAAAGTCATGTGACAGGAAGAATATTTCTCTGATGATTCAGTAAAATATACTTATTAAGGGTGATTCTCATTTTACTTTTTTTTTTTTTTGGTTTCTCTATTAGTGCCTTCTAGATGAGAACAAATTTTTTTTAAAAAAACAACTGAAGCAACAATGTAGAAAGCACATTTTCATACTGCATAACACAGAATATTTATGTATCTTTCATTTAAATATCTGAAAAAGTTTCTTATTTTTAAGTATTTTCCTTGAACAATTATAGTTCAGAAACATAGGGGTTTTTTTTTACTTTTGATTTAGATGGTTTGGTATTTGTGGAATCCAGATGATTTGATGAATTCTGGTACTTTGAAGGTACGGGTATCTCCAAATGATGTCCAAAAGTAGAACTGTAGTACACATATACAACAGCAACTGCAACAATAATGATAGCTACTGTTATTTGAACATCTGTAATGTGCTATATACTGTTCTCTGCACTTTACATGAAATACATTATTTAATCTTCTCAGTAACCATACGTGGTTGGTTACTGTTGTGTTCAATAAGATAACTTTGGCACAGATAAACTGTGGAATTGGCCAAGATCACTTGGATGTAAGTGGCAGAGACTGGATTTGAAACAGAGTACATTCCCCAAAGAATGCATTTCTCACTTTTCCAAAAATAATTTTCTATTAACTACACATACATTTTATCCTTAATGCAGTACCTGTTTAGGTTAATTGAGGAAAATCAAACTATCTTCTATAAAAAAAATAGACTGATATCTTTACGGCTAATGGTTTCAAATCACTTTGTGATTTGCTCCAGAAAG
This sequence comes from Cacajao melanocephalus, assembly GCA_963573385.1. NCBI lineage: Eukaryota > Metazoa > Chordata > Mammalia > Primates > Pitheciidae > Cacajao > Cacajao melanocephalus. The sequence continues at coordinate 46,620 of CAUYLG010050148.1, read as the reverse complement.
CAACAGCAGAGGCATCTGTCATTATTATTGTGAAGATTCATGCTTGGAGGTAAAGCAATTGCCTTCATAAAGTAAGAATCCTCTTTCCATACTTATCTATGGACAACTTGTTTTATTGCACTTAGCAGATACCGCATTTTTGCAGACACAAGTTTTATGGTTAACCATGACTGAGCAAGTCTATTGACACTATTTTTCCAACAGCATATGTTGACTTCCTGTCTTTGTGTCACACTTTGATAATTCACAAGATTTTCAGTTTAATATTATTATATCTGCTACCGTGATCTGTGATCAAGGACCTTTGATGCTACAATTCTAATTGTTTCAGGGTGCCATGAACTACACCCATATAAGACAGCAGATTTAATCAATAAATGTTTGCATTCTGTCTGCTTCACTGACAGGCCACTTCCTTGTCTGCCTCCCTCTCCTTGGGCCTCACTATTCTCTAATTTTAACAATATTAAAATTAGACCAATTAAAATCCCTACAGTGCCCTCTAAGTGTTCAAGTGAGAGGAAGAGTCACACATCTCTCACTTTAAATCAAAAGCTAGAAATGATTAAGCTTACTGAGAAAGGCATGTTGAAAGCCAAGATAGGCTGAAATCTAGGTCTCTTACCCTAACCAGTTAGCTAAGTTGTAAATGTAAAGGAAGAGTTTTTAAGAGAAATTAAAGTGCTACTCTTGTGAACACATGAATAAGTAAGCAAAAGAGCATTATTGCTGATATGAATAAAATTTTAGTGGTCAGAATAGAAGATCAAACCAGCTACAACATTGCCTTAAACTAAAGCCTAGTCCAGAGTAAGAATCTAAATGTCTTCAATTCTGTGAAAGTTGAGAAAGGTGAGGAAGCTACAGAAGAAAAGCTGGAAGGTAGCAGTGGTCGGTCCATAAGTCCTAGGATTTAAGGAATAAAACCGTCTCCATAATGTAAAAGTGTAAGGTAAAGCTGCAAGTGCTGATGTAGAGATTGCAGCAAGTTATCCAGAGAGATCTAGCTAAGATGATTGATGAAGGTGGCTATAATACACAACAGGTTTTCAATGTAGATGAAAGAGCCTTCTATTGGAAGAAGATGCCATCTTGAACTTTCAGAATTACAAAGGAGAAGTCATTGCCTGGCTTCAAAGCTTCAAAGGACAGGCTTACTCTTTGGGGAGGGGCTAAGGCAGTTCATGACTTTAAGTTAAAGCCAAGTCCATTTGCCATTCTGAAAATCCTAGGGCCCTTAAGAATTGTGCTAAATGTACTCTACGTGTTTCCTGTAAATGGAACAATGATCCCTGGATGACAGTACAACTGCTTACAGCATGTTTTACTTAATATTTTAAGCCTACTGTTGAAACCTACTGCTCAGGAAAAAAAGATTCCCTTCAAAATATTGCTGCTCACTGACAAGACACCTAGTGCTCCAAGAGCTCTGATGAAGATATATGAGACAATTAATGTTTTCTTGCCTAATAACACCTTCATTCTGCAGCCCATGGATTAAGAAGTAATTTTGCAAGGTTATAGCTGCCATAGATATTAATGGATCTGGTCAAAGTAAATTGAACTTGAAAACCTTCTGGGAAGATGTCATTAAAAACATTTGTGATTCATGGAATGAGATCAAAATATCAACATTAACAGGAGTTTAAAATAAGTTGATTCTTGCCCTCATGAATAGTGTTGAAGGGTTCAAGATTTTAGTGAAGGGAGTAAATACGGATGTGATAAAAATAGCAAGAGAACTAGAAGTAGATGTTGATACTGAAGATGTGACTGAATTGTTGCAATGTCATGATGAAACTTAAATGTATGAGGAGATATTTTTTATAAATAAGGAAACAAATTGGTTTATTGAGATGAAATCTAGGCCTGATGAAGATGCTACTAACATTGTTAAAATGACAACAAATGGCTTAGAATTATACGTAAGTTTATCTGATAAAGTAGTGGCAGGGTTTGAGAGGATTGACTCTAATTTTGAAAAAGAAGTTCTGATGTCTGTGGGTAAAATGTTATCAAATAGCATTGGATGCTATGGAGAAATATTTTGTGAAAAAAGAGTCAATCAATGCAGTAAACTTTATTGTTGTCCTAAGTGCCACAGCAACCTCAACCTGCAGTAGTCACCATCCTGATCAGTCAGCAGCTATCAACATTGAGGCAAAACCCTCCACCAGCCAAAAAGAAAAAAAAAATAAGGACTCATTGAAGGCTCAGATGATCATTAGCTTTTTTAAATAAAATATCTTTAATTAAAATGTACATTTTTGGGCTATAAATGCTATTGCACACTATACACTATAGTGTAACTTCTATATGCACTGGGAAACTGAAAAGTTTGTGTGACTTTCTTTAATGTAATATTTGCTTCATTGTATTTGTCTGGAACTAAACTCACAATATCTATGAGATACTGCTGTACACATTTGCACATTAGTCTCAGCATAACTAGGATAGGGATATTCCCTTAATTTGTGGTCTTTCTTGTCACTTCCCAGGGTTCTTTCCTAAACTGAAGAAAGGCCTCCAAGTATCAGCTTTGGAATTGCCATGACTAATTGTCTAGGAGATTTTTTTATTTGAACCAACATAAGACTGACATCCTAAAACAGACCATCATAACCTTTGTTGACTTGTTCCCCTGGAGATGATTAATGGTGACATGACTGAATACCCTGACTGACTATAAAAGCAAATTAGCAGGAAAATGGCCATTGGGCAGGGATACCAGTGAACTCTCCAGGGCAACATGCTTTATGACTTGCTATGAAAGGGCACTGATGCCCTTGTTCAAACAAATGATTTAGAAAATAATCTCCTGGTGTTTTATCATGTCGTAAATTAAATTTTGCAAAGTACCTGCAGAAGATTCTCTGTTTTGTCAATGTGCTTTTAGTATATGATTTGGTGCTTCAATATTCCCTCTTTGAGATGAGGAAAAACAAACGGCAGGGTAGCTGCATATAACGATTATATCTATTGAGACATAGACCTATATTTCAGTACATGAGTGATAAGATATAGCGGCTCATTGAAGAATGTTGTTAGATGCTAGGGGGCCACCATATGTATAGACAATCATTTACATTGATACTGCTACTGCTTTTAGCTAGAACAATTAGCAAAATATGAAGTAGATACAAAATCATATGAATACATTTCTACTGATTGCAGCCATGGGGTTTTAATGTAGAAGACTGGCATATTTATTTTTTATAATATCGAGAAATTAATGAAATAAAATGAAACCTTCCCCTTATAGCTAAAAGGCATATATTTCAAAAGGAAAACATATGGTTGTAAATAATTTATTTGTATGATATTTTATAATTTTGGGTGTAGAGAATTTTATTTAGGACATGTTGCCTTGGATGATGTGAGATTTAAACCTTAGTTTCCTCATCTATACAGTTGGGATAATAATTGTAAAGACTAATTGAGAAGATATAAGTAAAAAATTTAGCAGCACGTAAACATCTTAAATTTTGCTAAAATAATTGAACATTAGTATGGAGAAGAATTAATTTAAATCAACTCTGTACATTATTAAGAACAAATAGAAAAATAGGTTTGAAGAAAATCTTAAAACAATTGGAATAATATGCTCATCTCTATTGAAAGGGTAGATTCATTGCCTAAAAAGAAAGAAAAAATATAATGAAAGATAATATGCCTGGATTTCAATGTAAGTTTTGTTATATAGATATGTTGTATTAGCTAATAGTTGGTCACCTGGGCATCGTGGCTTATGCCTGTAATCCCAGCACTTTGGGGAGGCCGAGGCAGGCAAATCACTTGAGGTCAAGAGTTCAAGACCAGCCTGGCCAACATGGTGAAACCCCCATCTCTACTAAAATACAAAAATTAGCTGGGTGTGGTGGTGAGTGCCTGTATTCCCAGCAAGTTGGGAGGCCGAGGCAGGAGAATTGCTTGAACCTGGGAGGCAGAGGTTGCAGTGAGCCAAGATTATGCCACCGCACTCCAGCCTGGGTGGCAGAGAGAGACTCCCTCTCAAAAAAAAAAAAAAAGATGGTAGGCATACCCAAATTGTAGCAGGATTTACTCAATAGAATAGCGCATGTATTAAATGACAAAATCAGGGCAAAAATACATTTTGATAGCTACTGTTTGCCCAATATAGTAAAATAAAATTTAAGCAAATGGGTTATAGATAGCAATTTTAGACAAACTTACTTGGAATGAATCAGCATTTAGGTGAAATACTCAGCAGGAATAAACTTGCTATCTTACATTTTAACTCAATGCTTGACATTATCTGTGGAAGGATGAATCAATCTGCTATATTAGCTAGAATGAACTGGACAAAAAAAATACCAAAATAGTTTAAAAGAAAAAAAGTCTCACCTATTAATGTGTCACAGAGTAGGGTGGCTTTCAATCTGGTTAATGCTGTGGCTGAATACCATTAAGAACCAATGTTCACATTTCACATCCATACAATGGAGTACTACTCAACAATTAAAAGGAACATCCTACTGTTTTATGTAATAACACGAGTGAACCTCAAACTTACTATGCTAAATTTAAAAATCCCAACTCAAAGGCTATCTACTATATATATATATATATATATATACTATATATATATATATATTTATATAACATCTGAAAAAGTCAAAACTATGACAGCAAACGAATCAGTGGCAGGATTGGAGAAAGATGATTGACCACAAAGAGTCATGGGGAACTTTTTGGAGTGATAAAACTATTCTATATCTTGATTATGATATTGCGATATGACAATACACATTTGTCAAAACTCATACATTTATGTATCTATAGTTTTACTCTATTTAAATTGTATTTCAATAACCTTAAGAACAAATGAAAAAGAACTGATTTGTCATTATCCATGTTTCTGCCTGTCATCTGGTCAATCCACCTCATGCTTATAAGAAGTCTGCCACATTTTCAGCCATCACAGGAAGATAAGATAGTATCCCACAGAAGCTATTCCTTTATGTGTTTTCTTTTCACTTGTAGGAAAAACTTTTCAGGCTTCTCACACATCCCATGGACCAGACCTGGGTCACATGTCTACTCCTTAATCAATTCTGACCAAAAAAAATCATCATAATTACTATGGACTCCAATTTAACCTTAAGCTCAGGATAGTGACATCTTCTCTCATGCTAGATACTTGGATACATTAGAATTCAGCTAGTAAGAATAAGCTATGGTTGTAGTGAACAACCAACAGTATCTGTTTAGCTGGCTGGCAACCTCATTGTATTAGGCCATCCTTGCAACGCTATAAAGAAATAACAGACTGAGTAATTTATAAAGAAAAGAGATTTACTTGGCTCATGGTTCTGCAGGCTTTACAGGAATCATGGTGCCAACATCTATTTGGCTTCTAGGAGGCTTTGGGAAGTTTATAACCACGCCAGAAGGCAAAGGGGGAACAGGCATGTTACATGCATGAGCAGAACAGAGAAAGTGGGGGAAGGTACCACACACTTTTCAAGGACCAGATATCCTGTGAACTCAGAGTCAGTGATCACTTGTCACTAAGGAGAATGCCCAAGCCATTCATGAAGGATTTGCCCCCATGATCCAAACACCTACCACCAGGCCCCACCTCCAACATTGAGGATTACTTTTCAATAGAAATTTGGGCTGAGAAAAATACCCAGACTGTATAACTTGTCATGTTATTCGATGATAAACTTTGATACAGTCAACAAGAATGACCTAGGACCAAAAACAGACAAACAAAAATCCAAGCTAATATTTTGCTTTACCTACATATTTTGCTTATATATTCTGATATTTGCATCTCCTAATAGATGCATCTTTGTATAATTAGAAAGATAATGTCTTGGGGAAATTTTTTTGATAAGGGAGAGATTTGGAAACTGTCGTATGAGGAATTACTGCAAGAAACAGGACTAGCGTACACTAGCATGTGGAAGACACATTAGGCTCTATCTTTATGTTGTTAAAGACTAGAGAAAGAACCATAGGCAGAGAGTATCCTACTAAATTGTAGAGATAATTTTCAAATATGGTTAGAGTTATCCAAAGATTTCCAGTGGTAAAAAATTATTCATTACTGTGAATATTCATGCCTGAGCGAGACGATGCCTATGGGGATGTAGTATAAGAGCATCCAGTCTAGCAGGTGGCTAGTTGGACTGGACATTCTTTGTCATATTGAAATAATGGTAATATTATTTCCTAAATATACAAGGAAATACATTTGTGTTTATAGAATACTCATATATACATAGCATATGACTGAAAAAGAACTTACTGGTTAAAAGACTAGAAGGGAATACATAATAAAGTGAAAATGTATTATATGAGATAGGAAGATTATGGATACGTTAAAAACAATCCAACAGCAATTTGGATGAGAAGTGGAGAATTTTGGCTTAGTTTAATACTGGTAAATTATTGGTCTGAATGGAGTCCATTCACAATGAAAACTCCAATCAAACTTCTGTTCTTTCAATGTGCCTTCTTTAGGAAAACCTCCAAGCTGACACCAGCTGTCTGGGCCTATTCTGATCCAATCCCCAAGCTTCTGAATTCCTCTTTGTTTTGGGTTTATAAACATATGTTTTTTAAAAATATAAATTGGGAGATACTGACATTGAGACATTTCATGAATTTTTACAGCCTGCAGAAAATAAAATATGATTTCCAGCTTGTCTATAAAAAAGGAGATTAGCAAATGTTTGAGAAACAACTTATCTATGCTTATACATAGCATTGATTCTGTGTTGAATTATTATTAGTATTATTACCTAATGCAATGTCTTATTTGTATGGCATTTACTGGAAGCAGAAAGGCCAAGATGGACAATAATGACCTATCATCGACAGAGCTAAATGAAGAGCTTTACATTTCATGAGTTACTATTATTATTACTGTGCTAATCATGGAAAATGCTGCTAGGTTGAAATCCTTCAAATGTACCAGATAAATTTAAGCAGCTGCCTACCCATCAACACTTAAGTGGAAACACAATATAACCCAAACTCTACAGTATAAAGTATCACTTAATAACACAGGTGTGCCTAGGTTATTTTTAGCAGCCTACAAAACCCAAAGCTAAATAGCAAAAAAATCATGTGTAAAGCTCTTTTTTCATGGTCTAGGTACACCGTCATGCTTTACATCATGTTAAATGAGTTTTTTCTCAAGTTATTTAAGAGCTCATGTTATCTTATAAATAACTTTAGAAATGTGTCCTAAACTGAGAAGCTTGCTGGATGGATGATTTATATTGGCTGAGAAAACAGCAAACAAAAAGGCTTTAATTAGGAAAAAAATGCAGCTATAAGAACTCAAATGCTAGAAAACAAAAGGGCAATAATGGAAAAGAAAACATAGTGACCCTGAACTGATTATGTTTTGTTAATTTCGTACACATACCGAAGACTCACATTCTATAAAGCTCTCTGTTAGCCTGTATGGTGACATAATATGTATAAAATAATTTCATTTTCTGCCGAAGTGATTTCAACATTGTTATAAAAGAGAAAGAACCCTTATGGTGTGGATTTTCTCTAACATTAATACCAAGTTAAATTATGTTACACTGGTTGTGGAATTCTTCCACTGATTTCGTAGAAAAATATTTTTAGACTGCATTCTAGCCTGGGCAATAGAACAAGAATCCGGTTCTCTCTCCCTCTTTCTCTTTCTTTCTCTCTTACATTCTTTTTTTTCTTTCTTTCACTCTCACTTTCTTTCCTCTCTTTTTCATTCTTTCAAAAATAAAAAAAAAGAAAAAGAAAAACATTTTCAGAAACAATTTATATTTCCCTCTAGGATCTAAAGAAGAAGAGTAGAGTTTCCAGTTAATAGCATTTCCTACTAGAGTAAGGGCTTCTCTACTTGTTGGTCAGATCAAAATCCTGAATAATTTTGTTTCTATAAGTATTTAAAACTTATTTATTCAGTCACTTAAAATTTATGTTGAATGCTTTTGTAGCACTCTTACATCAGTTGCATAGGAACAATTCAAAGAACCCTTAAAGGATAAAAGCTGGTCAATTTCAATATCTTCCCTACACTTAGCAGATCTAATTTCTCATAGCTCACAACGTGAGCAGCCTTAATATCTTCTCAGCTCATAATGCTGCTTTTCATTTTTGTGTTTTTTATCTATTCTGCTTCCTCAAACTGAAATTTCTCTCCCTGCTTTTCAATATTTATTTAGATCCTGCTTAATCTTTAAAGCACAACAAAATCCCTTCCTCCTACCCAGAAACATACTGCACAAGCTCTCCTGGCATTTCCCTCTCACTCCTCTGTTTGTTGTGCTTACCTGGGAAGTATTGTCCAGTGTGACTGTTTTGATCCCTTTGGGTCCACTCCTTCTTCAAATTAATGGTTATTAACCCTTTCAGCCATCAGATTCATGAGAGGTGCTTTGAAAAAAGGAGGGATACTCAGGTTCTGCCCCCAAAACAACTGAATTTGGAGTTTTGAAGATAAGGCTTGAATTTAACACTGCTATTTTTAAAAAAAAAGTCTTCCAGTGTGATTTTCATGCATAGTAGAAATTAAGAAACCAGTTGATTTAGGATAATATTAATCTAAAGCAGTTTGTTTCCCATAAAAGATTATAATTTAAGACCTCATTTTCCCATCTTCCTGTTTATATTTCTGTCGTACACATGACACAGAGTAGAAGCAGCATTTTAGATCCAACAAGGAAAGATGTGACCATCCAAGCCTATTGGTGGCATGGGTGGAGGAACTGGGAAGACTCCAGCATGCATGCCAGTCCCTAATCTAGAAGATACTCTTAGTTAATAGATTAATAAACTGAGGTCCATATGGTTTAAAGTTACCCAAGGGAGAGGAGCCCAGCATGCTAGTGAAAAATGAGATACAATTTGGATCAAGTCTTCAACCTCCCAAAAGAGTGAGGTTTTAGATTTCACTGGGCTTTGTGCTCCAGCTGATCCCTACTTGCCTTGTATGTTTTGGTGTTCTTGTCATCTGAAATTTAAGTTCTTTTGGTTTTTCAAAATAGTGCCTCATACACCTCTTGGTTCTTCTTCACTGTCTACAATACATAAAATACACACCATCACAACTTGGTTGATCTGATTCATGAACATTTTCCCTTCTCTCGTGTTTGTAGCCCTCAGGAATGCTGCTGTCCTAGATAAAAGGACATTTTAAAAAAAAGTATTAGAATGAAACAAAGGGAAGGCTGTACTTGGAATAATCTTGATCCCAGAAATCTTGTTTGGTGTTCAGAAAGTGTGAAGGATGCTAAATATTCAATATTCTACAAGAATGTTAATTGTATTGCACATTGCCGTCTCCTATCTCTCTCTCTTTCTCCCTCTCTGTCTCTCTCCTCTCTCTGTGTGTGTCTTTCCCTCTCCCGTTTCCTCTTCCTCTCTCCCTTCTACCCACTCTTGCTCTCTAGGGCATGGCATGCATGTAAGATTTATATTTGCATTCTGCCAAGTCGTAGTAATCAGAAGTAACAGTATCTAACTATTTAAAAATCTAAAATAAAATAGAAAAAAAAATCCAATTTCAATGAATACAGACATTTTTATCAATGTCTGCATTAGATTTTATTAGTGGGTATCCTCTACCCAACTGACCTTCATTTTTAGTTTCCTTGATTTCAACTGTCTTTGATGGCACTGAATGGAAACATCCGCTTGCCACCAGTGGTTAAAAGTTATTATTTACAAGATTACCAAGGAAAAACTTATGCACTTTAGCTTCTGCTCCGAACAGATGCACTTTGAGAATGGTAGCATTTTCAACTTAGTTTTCTAAATCGGGTGTCTTCAGAAAAGATTCAAAAATTTCTCTGAAATAAACCAACTGATTTTCTCACTTTCTGTAAAGTATTGACAACAGATATGCCAAATTATAAATGGCTATTTTATGAAAAAAAAATTGTGTTTTTGCAGATAATGACAAATTTAAAACTCAAAGAACATTCCTTCTATCAGTTTCTGTTGTGTCAGATACTGTATGTTCACTCTGTATGACCTTGGAAGATAACAACTTCCCTTATGTGAAAACAACTCTGCCATGAATTGTAAATGATATCGAAGGATTCTTCTATAACAAAAGTGTTGGCTTGATAGTATCTGGAATTTCTCCAAGTTGTATTTAGAATTTCTCTAAAGCATTTTTAGCCAGCCCAATTTTATAGCAAACATCTCAAATTTTGTTTAGAACAAATAAAATAATGTTTTTTAACCTGTAATACTGAATAATGGTTGAATAGCTAAAAGCAAATCAAATGACGACAACTCTGCATTTTTGTCAAAGGGGGAATTTTCTGTTCCCTTAACTACAATCTCTCTAATTCCACTAGCCAATTATAGGGTGTGAGGTAATAATGCTCTCAAGGGGAAATGCCATTGCATTGACCTCAGACTCAGGGGGACTAGGGAATGGGTTGGACAAGCAGCAGAAAATAATGAGCACACACAGTAAGGTTAGATGAATTGGAAATAGAATGTAATCTTAACAACTTTGCTCTTTATGCTTTGAATTTACTGAGCTGTTTTCCTGTGTGACTATCTGTATGCAAAGAATGGCTTAACCTTTCTACTTCTAAAACAAATGGTGCTTGCATCAAGCAAACTTCACAAAGCTATGACCTATTTTGATAAAATTCAGGCAAGTTTTCAAGTGGGTTTTTTCCATACCAACCAACCAGTTGGTTGTTTGATGAATATACGCATATACACTCATATACACACCTCGGAGACACACAGACACACATATACACGCACACACACACACACACACATCCTTTATAACTAAAAGTTTCAAAAATTCTAGTAGATTTCATTTCCAAAGAATACAAGGCACATTGTATATAAATAAATACAAGTAACACTCACTGTTTAGAATGTATACCATTTTCTTCTTTTGTCTTCCTTGGTCTATATGAACATACATTTTTTTAAAAAACACTTGTGGCATTTACACCTACCTGAGAAAATAATCACTTATTAACTGTAAGTTTTATATATGTATGGTGTATGTGTCTATACACATATTCATCCATTCATACATCTCTGCATACACACATACATTAATTAACCAAAACTATGCTCCTCTCCTTATGGGTAAAGATGAGACTTTCTCATCTTGCTGTTCCCTTTGTGAGAGTCAGTACAGCAATTGTATATAAGAGTGCAGGTATTGGACTCAGACTGGTTCTGCAACTTACTGACTACATAGCTTAACATCCCTGAGCCTTAGTTTACTTCCCTTTAATATAGAGGTAGCACAGTAGACTACATATCTAGTGTTAGATAATATATACACAGTTTCTGGTTATTTATAATTACTCAACATTTAATCATTATTGATATGGTTTGGCTGTGTCCCCACCCAAATCTTATCTTGAATTCCCGTGTATTGTGGGAATGACCTGGTGGGAGATAATTGAATCATGGGAGCAGGACTTTCCTTTGCTGTTCTCTTGATAGTGGATAAGTCTCACAAGATCTGATGGTTTTAAAAAGGGGAGTTTTCCTGCACAGGCTCTCTTGTCTGCTGCCATGTGAGATGTGCCTTTCACCTTCCACCATGACTGTGAGGCCTCCCCAGCCATGTAGAACTGTTAAGTCTATTAAACCTCTTTCTTTTATAAATTGCCCAAGCTTGCGTATGTCTTCATCAGCAGTGTAAAAGTGGATTAATACAGTTATTATTTACCAATATATATAGGAAAGAGAAAAATGAGAACAAGATGTTTTAGATTAACTGATGGATCATTTAGGGTCCTAAAATGAAATTAATGGTAAATCCAAATTAGAATAATCCAACAAGAGTTCATTTGTCAAAAGATTAATTACAAAGGTATCAGAAGGAGGACTACAAGGGATATTGTGGAACCTGGAGGGAAAATGGGAACAATAAGCCACTAGGGCCAGTGCAAGACTGAGACCTGTGCTGTATGCCCCATTACTTCATATTTGTCTCCAATGTTCCATAAAATGCAGTACTCCTTTAAGGTTAAAAATGGTACATTTTTACAAAATTCCCTGTCTGTTCTTTCCATTAAATCAATCAGAACTCCACCTAATTTCAGTGAGGATATTTTATGAGAATAAACTAAATATTTGTACCTAATATCTCAAAAGCCAACAACAACCTGTGGATTGAAAGATAGCTTTTGTGTATAGAATAAATGGCCTTTGTTTGTCATACAATTGCTAAAAGAACTACTTGTAGCAAAACATCTATAGGAATTTATCTATTTAAACCATCAGAAGCAGTTTTCATCATTTCAAACAATTATAAAGACAAAAATTGTTCGTTAATGCATAAATTAATCATTAAAACTAATGTAGTTGAGCCAAAAATATCCTTAACTATTCTGAAGATTCCATATCATTATACTCCTAAGAGTATTGATTTTGTTATAAGCATCATTAGTTCTCTTCATGAAGGTGATTTTACAATGACTGTAGTTAGTAAAGCAGGGTTATATCATTTGGATACATGTCCCCGCTCAAATTTCATGTTGAATTGTGGTCCCCAATGTTGGAAGTAGGGCCTGGTGGGAGGTAATTGGATCATAGGGGTGGATTTCTCATGCATGGTTCAGCACCATCCCCTTGCTGCTCATTATTGTTCATAAGAACAATAATGAGTTCTTATGAGATCTGGTTGTTTAAAAGTATGTGGAACCTTCCGCTTCTCTCCCTCTTACTTTCACCATGTGACTTGCAAGATCTTGCTTCACCTTTCACCATGATTGTAAGCTTCCAGAGGCCTCCCCAGAAGGAGATGCCAATGCCATGCTTCCTGTACAGCCTGCAGAAATGTGAATCAAGTTATCCTCTTTTCTTTATAAATTATCCAGCCTCGGACAGGCACCTATAATCCCAGCTACTTAGGAGGCTGAGGCAGGAGAATTGTTGAACCTGGGAGGCAGAGGCTGCAGTGAACGGCGATAGCAACACAGCACTCCAGGCTGGGTAACAGAGCAAGACTCCATCTTGGCGGGAAAAAAAAGAAAGAAAAAAAGAAAAAAATACCCAGTGTCAGGTACTTCTAGCGATGTGAAAATGGTCTAATACATAGAGATACAGGCTAGTTTTGGAACTAGCTTATCATCATCTCTTGATATGAACTACAGATTTTTAAGTAACCATTATTTCAAAATGTATTTTTTGAAACAATACTGCTGCAGGGGTATGTAAGTGAGGTGCACTGCTTTGAAGGACTCTATCACTATTATTCTTGCTGAGTGAATACATGCCTTGTTAAAGCATTAAATAATGAGGTCACACTTCAATAGCTAATTACAGCCTCTGTCTTCTGTTTCCTATAAATGCATACTTGTGTGTGTTTCTTGCCCTGCTGACATAATCAAATCTCCAGAAGAGTATTTTAATCTATTATGGTAGCAAAACTAAAATCTTCAGAATTTATATTCTCATTTTCATACTCACTATGGTTATTCACATAAATGGTTAGTTTAAAAATCACACAAGACATCTTTTCCACCATTATAACAATCATTTAGATTACAGGGAAGTATATCTCCATTTTGCATTAGAAGAAAAAGTAACAAATAATATTATTTGCCAAGTCAACCTATTAAGGTCTTATTCTCTAATGCAAAGCAATATGGAAAAGAAATTCAATCTTCACTGAAATTCAACACATTCATCAAACCTTCAGTTTTAGTGAACCACTGATGTTATATAAAAAATTTGGGATGATAGAAAGAAAATAAACCCTTATCACAGATTTACAATTGTATTGTTTGGACTACATGCAGTGTACTTATTTATTTGTAGTGACTCAAAGAGTTATGAAAGACAGTAGCTGAATTGTCAACAGTTCTGTAGTATTTATATAGTAAGACTGAAATAATGAGAGGGATTTATTGTTCTTGGATAGGACCCTGATTTTGAGAAAGATTAAATGGCCCCAGTTATAGCTAACATTGTACAGTATAAGAATTTTCAGAAATAAGTGACTGTAATATGCTTTTTCTGAAAAGGGATGACAAAGAAACCCAAATTTGTTACATCAAATAATATATTGAAACATTCAGTTATATGAATTTTATTGAAAAATGCATGTTTAAGATAATAACATTACTATTAGCAAAAAGAAATTAGGGATTAAAAATAAATTAGAATGAAGCCATGGAGAAGCCATAGTTGATTTATTGGAAAATCCGTTAGTAATTTAAAAATATCTAATGTATTTTTGGTCACTTAATCTTTAAAATACTTAGGGAAATATGGAGAATATTAAATTCTGGTTCTAATTTAGTAATAGCTTATTTGAATAAGACTGAATGCACTATAATATGTTGCTATTATTGGTAAAGGTAAAATGTTTATCTAGACTATTTTGACTGTATATTCATGACGACCAATATAGTGAATGTAGACCCCCAAACGTTCAATTGTTTGGAGTCCTACAAATAATCTGTCCTGCTGATTCAGATACCCAGATATTATCTGGATATTTCCTTGTAAACATGATCCTTGTCATGAAAATAATGATGTTGGTTTGTGCTTCTCCTCAACATATATGCCCCTAGAAAAGGCAGAGATTGGTCTCCATTCTAGGATGATTTCTTTACAATTGCCGTTGCTCTATTGATTGTTTTCACTTCATTTAAACTTAGAATATAGATTAGATCTGTGCACGTAGTTGTTAATGACACTTTGTTAACAGCAGCAAGATAAAGTTGCCAGTACCGTGACAAGAATATTTTGTTAATTGTCCAGTCTGGGCACCAGGCCAAGTTAAAACCAACAGGATAAATGGTCCATTGCCATTGCTTCCAAAAGAAGATTATAGTACTGTTCTTTCCTTTTGAATATTGGCTCAATTCCCATTCTTTAATTAATCTGCAAGAGGCTGACAGTATTATCTTTCCTAATTTTCTTGTTTTGGAATTGCCTAACGGATTTCCTCTCTTATCTCTCTACTCACGTCCCATTATTCCCACTATGTTATTGCATGTAATTTATACAAATTCTAATTGCATGTAATTTATTCAAATTCTTAGTTTTCCTTCCTTTATTTCAACTCCTTAATATCAAACTGTACACTTACCCTACTCTTAGATTCTTTTTTTAAAATAATTGTAATCTGCAGGTATTAAGAGTTACACACACACACACACACACACACACAGAGAGAGAGAGAGAGAGAGAGAGAGAGAGAGAGAGAGAAAGAACAGAGAGAGGTCAGAAATGAATATTTCTTTTAGTCAAGAACTTAAATTTTTATCAGAAATGGCTCAGAGATTACAAGGTAAAAAAAACATTTTGCTGAGTTTTTAATTTATCTTGAAGAATGTTATCAGCCAAAGCAATGGGGTGCAACATTATAATGATGGTACAGTGAAGTAAGAAATTGCTCATGAGTGCATTTTCCCTAGGCCTTCTGTGATACTACATGGATTTCATTGTTTAGAAGGAGGCTTTTAAAAACTGTTGTCTTTTTGATTAGGCAGCTTAAAACTAATAATTCATTTGTGCCTTGGCTAGGAGTTTGGTTAAATAAAAACCAGTTCTTGTTAACTTTATGACAAATGAACCTGAACAACATTATATCAAGGCATGTAAGCCTAACTACCAAATGGCATATAATCGAATACACATCAATTAAAAATAAAACTTACATAACTAAAATATTTTACCTAAATGAAAAATTCTACATACAGATATTAATAGCATTGTTCAATGTTATCTGTAAAAAAGCTGAATGTGCTTATGATATGGAACTTTGTTATGCACCCTACCTAAGTAGGTGCCATGAATTAAATGTTCACATGTTGTCCATTTATTTTGAGTCTATAATTAGAAAATGTTAGTAGCATGACTATTTACTAATGGAAAAAAAAACTTGACTTAGTTTGGTCAAACATAAATCACAAAGAATCCTTTTCAGTGTCTGTCGAGATGTAATTATACACAGGTCTATAACAAAGGTAAGTACAAGATATTTTCAGTTTTTGAAAAGTAAGATAATTTAACTAATGAAAATCTTGCGACCAATGGCCATGATATGGAAGATTTTTTTAAAAAAAGAACTATATCTACCAACATATCCAATTATTTAAGAAATAATTTTGTCTTTGCTTAAAAAGAATTTGTGATAGTTAAGCTGCATAAGCAAGCACTTAAGGAAATGACCAGAAAGGCATCTTATATTCTTTTAACATTCCAGTGAGGAGTCCATAGTCCCAATGGAGTAGAAATGTTGTTACTAATAAAGTTAGTATAATACTTTCAATACTAATGTGTCAGCGTCAATATGTATGCTAGATATGTTTCAGTAAACAGTGCAAAGGCTAAGATTTCTTTTTGCATACATGCAATAAAAAGGCAATTCTTGTGATAATTTGGAACTTCTTAAAATAATATCTTTACTTAAAAACATTCCACTCTAAATTTATAAACCTAAAATGTTTGGGAGAATTCATAAGAACACCACTCAACATTGATATACTTGACTAAATACATCTCTGTAAGTTAATATGATTCATTCTATAAGCCATACTTTAAAAATAGATCTTGTTATTTTGTAGTGAAAACACACATACACAACCAACATAATTACTGTAAACTTATATTCTGAGCACAAAAGAGAAATTTAGAAATTTCCTAAACCCAATTCAAATGACAATACTTGCTGAAGTAATTGATGTGGGTCTTCAGGCTGCTGTGGGATCTTAATATAAATCATGATGGCATTGAGTAAGGTATTAAATATTCTTTGAAGGATATTTTTGAACTGTTTCCCTGGTGTGTCCATCAAGTCTAGCCGTAATCAGAATCTGACATTCCTCAGGGGATTAGACTGGTTATTTTAGGCCCAAAACTTCTCATAATTTATCTCAGAAAACCTTAGAACATTAACTAAATATCTTTGGAAAAGCTTGAGTGGATTTCGGACATCATTTTCAAGGAAAAAAAAAATGGTCCTCTCTAGAATCATCTCTTACAATCAATTCCATAGTAAGGTGAGATAAGAGGTTAAAGGAAATAATGGAGGCATGATTGCTAAATCTTTATGGCAGAATATCAGCAATGCTTCTCACACACGTAGGGCCCCAAAGAAATAAAATCTCACTTGTTTACTAATGTCTTACTTGAAATTTAAAATTAAATTTGCTATTTTCTGGAATCCATTACTATTTTAAACTGCTCTGTGAAGCAACACAGTTTTCTTTTTAGCTGATGCATCTTCACTTTGATAATTCTTATTGATGAAACAAAATTAAAAAAAAAAACTTTGAGGAAACACTGGAGAAGTACAACTATAGTTTTGCAATAAATAGAAAAAGACATTTTAAGAAAATTTTTTAATTTAAATGATTTTGTAGATATGCAACTTCAGTGGGAGAACTTATCTAGTGTTTCCTCAACTTTTATTTTTCCTAAAAGGAGTCCTCTTGAATAATAGCTCAGTGTCACCTAGAATTCTGTTCTAGGGGAGGAAAACACCTCCTCAGATCTAGGTGAACAAATTCCCTATTAGAAATGAGAACAATATAATAGTATCAGCTGGGCCTTTTTGTTTGTTTGCAAGCGTAACAGATGTCAAATTCAAGCTAACTTGCGCACCAGAAAATGACTTCTTGATTTAAGTAAGCTGAAGACGCTGAGGCAGCTCACAAAGTCAATAGCTGAGATGCAAGAACCGTCTTCAAGGGGCTGAAATAGGATTACCTCTGATCCAGTGCTCTACCTCTTTCCCTGTCTTGCTCTTAGTTTCTTTTTCTCTCTGATTAAAAAATAAACAAACAAACAAGTTTGCCCTGTCTTTTCCTGTTCACACCTTGTCCTCTTAAAGCAAACCAATTTCCCCAGGTGTTTGTGGATTATGTTTCTTGCAGCCCAAATTTAACAACTCAATGGTCAGGAAGTGCTGGCATTGCCCAGTGCCAATGTAACTATTACAAGGATGAATGCTGATTCGCTTTATTTGAGTCACATGCCCATTTCTTGACCAATTGTTGTTATTAAAAGGGTGGAAAACTATGAAAAGCCAAAACTAGGTCATATGTGGTCAAAGGACAGGGTCTTCTAAGAGAAGGAAAGTTGACAAGAGCTGACTGCATTTCATTCATTACAAACTGAGATGTATCCTTTTGTCAAGAAGCTCAGAACCAAATGATGCCTTCCCTTTAATAATAGTCTCATCCTAGGCCCCCCATATCTATGTTCCTGTTTGTTTTCACTTTTCTTGTTAAGTAATGATTATGTTTCTTAAATATATTTAATACTATAAGTTACTTTAAAAATTGCTTTGGAGATAGGTAGTATGTTACAACAATGTAATAGATCAAATGCCACTGAGTTTCTAGTAGATCAAAGCATTATCTGCTTCAGAAAATTAATGAAACATAGTAGTTTTATCTTAGCAAATGTAGACAGCTATTCATGCAAAGAATGTGGCTAAAAATATTAAGAACTCTATAGTCTATTGGCACTGCCCACTGGGTGACTTAAGCAGTAGTTAAATTAGATTCAGCTGTGACTTTAATTGTTGATGCCCTATAAAAATAACTCCTGAGTGTGATTTAATCTTCTTGCTTCTAGAAATGCTTGAGCTAATTTATAAACACTATAGGTGACTGAACATAGCCAGTGACCTATTATTATGAGATGTTGCCATATCATACTGGAGTTTCCAGAGAATGCAATAAGAAACAATGTATAATATTTCTCAGCTATTATATATTTAAAATTAAATGTTTTAGATATAGGTTGTCATACACTTGGGTGAAGTTTAAGATGTTAAATGTAAACAGTGAATAATGGTGACACACAAGGTTTTTTTTTTTTTTTTTTCTAAGAGTGGTAAGAGGATGTACTAAAGGTATGAGCTGAATTCTTTGGTTTCTACAAAAATGTTTTCAACTTAATTCACCACTGTCCCTAGACATAGTGTGTGGAAGGATATGACCTGAGAGTTAGGATGTCTACCAAACCACTCACTTAGAAATTAAAGAGATGGCTTGCTAAATATATTATTCACCGCCTACAGTGAAAAAACTCATTTGATATCCCTGCTCTACCAGAAACAAATTGCTTTCAACTTGTAAAAGCCACTCATTAAATCCTGGAAGCCTTCTCAAGTCATGTGTCTCTAAAATTGTTACTGGGATGATCAAGTCCGTATTTCTTCAGAATTCTTTCTTAGTTCTCCAATTTTTGGAATTTCAATCAGGTGATACCAATGGGTATCACTGTTCCTTCTGACTTTTCTAAAAAGGACCTACTGTTTTCACTGAAAGATTCTAAAATTCTATGCAAAATCTGATATTGATGCTAAAGAATGAACCAAAGGACAATTTCAAGCTTGAAAGGGGGTTGAGTCAGGTGGTGTAGTAAATTGAATAACGGTCACCTACAGATATGAAGTCTTAATCTCTGGATCTTATTTAGAAAATTGTCTTTGGGATGGGTGCGGTGGCTCATGCCTGTAATGCTAGCACTTTAGGCCAAGGCAGGTGAATCACCTGAGGTCAGGAGTTTGAGACCAGCCTGGCCAACATCGTGAAACTCTGTCTCTACTAAAAATACAAAAATTAGCCAGGTGTGGTGGCTAATTTTTGTAATCTCAACTACTTGAGAGGCTGAGGCAGGAGAATTGCTGGAACCCAGGAGTCAGAGGTTGCAGTGAGCCGAGATTGCACCATTGCACTCCAGCCCAGGCATCAACAGCGAGACTCCGTCTCAAAAAATAAATAAATAAATAAATAAATAAAAGAAGAAAAGAAAATGGGTCTTTGCAGATGTAATCAAATCAAGGATCTTAAACTGAGGAAATTACTCTGGGTATTCTGATAGGTCCTGAATCCAATGGCCAGTGTCCTTTTAAGAGACACAGAGGAGAGACACACACAGAAGAGGTGGAGGTAATGTGACCACAGAAGCAGAAATTGGAACCCCAAGTCAAGGAACACTTGACACCACCAGAAGCTGGAAGGTACAAGGATCAGAATCTCCCATATGTCCTGTGGAGGGAATACAGCCCTGCTGACACCTTGATTCTGGACATCTGGCTTCCAGAACTGTAAAAAGAATGAATTTCTGTTTTTTATGTTACTCAGTTTGTAGTAATCTGTTACGGTAGTCCTAGGAAACAAATACAGTTTCCTACAGTACTAGAAAACAAATAGACTAAACTACAGTGGCCAGAGGAAGTTTTCTTACAGGTCTTACAGTGCATGTATACTTGTGGGGAACTGGGGATTTTTTAAGCCTTCAACTATGGGTCTTTACCCATGATGTTGGGAGTTGTCTGAGATTAGACATTTCTCAATTTGATAACATCTATTAATAATTTTACCTTATAAAACTTTTTCTAGTAAACAGAAATGTATGGGGAAAACATCTATCCTATTGGAATCTGTAAATCTTCCTAATACTTTGGAGGATGGTGGCTTAATCTTTGGGAGGACAAAGGAATTTATTTTCTGCTCTTGCTAGGGCTTTGAGATCTAGAGGCCCTCCCTCCTGTGGGCTTCATGGCTTTCTTGTCCATCATCCTTGCACTTGCCACTTTACATTACAATATCTGCCTACACATATAGGTTTTCCTTAAAGTATAGTGCCTACCATCCAATAGGTGTCTAGTAAGTGATGGTTAAATAAATTAATACATGATGACAGAGATTGAGACTTTTTTTTAGGATTTGGAGGCACAATTTGGTAACACGCCTGAATCCTATAGAACAGTCAAGAAAAATACATTTGGTTATTATTATCTAATGGTTCTTCCCAACATAGGTCTGGATACTGAGAAATTCCTTGATCTAACACACTAAGGCCTTTTCTCATTTGTCCACTTTATTACTTCAAAGTCAGAATGGACTAAGCACTTAGGTATCACCGTCTAACATTTTAACTACTTTTAAGAAGTTGTTCTCCACTCAGGTGGTGTTGAATCAGTGCATAATCTAATTGTAAAAGGGAAGCACACCTCATTTCTACATAATTCTACATTGAAGTGAATGGTATCAGCTAGAAACACAATTACCTTATAAAGACTATTCATCCCATCTACTAATTACTGACAGGAAATAAATAAAAACACTTGATGTTAACCTCACGAAGGCAAATTACTTTCACTACCACCTCCCATGTGTAAGTTCTAAGTTGGCTTTTAAACTGACAAAAAAACTTTATGTTGTTCCATTACATGGCGTGTTTTAAATCAAATCTCTCTCTCTCTCTCTCTTTCTCTCTCTCTCTCTCTGTCTCACACACACACACACACACACACACACACACACCCCATGCTCACACACATACACATGGAAAGTGACCAGGATTTAGTTGACATTCTAAATTCAGGGAAAAATCACCAAAATTATTTATTTTGAAGTTTATTTAATTGATTAAATTATGTAATAAATGTACTTGTTACCTCAATCACAGAATGATTTATTGTTAAAATTTCATGGATTTTAACTTTCTTTCATAATAATAACTATGGTAAATTATTTGCAGAGATCCATGATAATTCCTCCTATTTTTACACTCACAATCTTTGCCGTGTAACTTAGCTGCTCTTCCTATTACGAGTATGAGCCTACTCCTTGCTTTAAGTACGGGTTGGCATTGTGACTTGCTTTGACCAATAGAATGTAGCAGAAATTACTTTGTGATTTCTAAGCCTCTCCTTGCCTCTGAAAATACTAAAGCTGAGATGTGAAGAGGTTCAGATCCATCTACTGAAATTAGCAGAGCCTAGCTGACAAGTATGACCTCCTGCCAGACATGTGAGGTGAGCATCTTGCACTGTCCCAGTTGGCTACAGAAATGAACCTGGATGCGACCAATAGAAGAACCACTCAGCTGAGCTCAGCCCAAATTTCTCATCAGAAAATCATGAACAAATGCAATACTTGTTGTTTTAAGCCATGACATTTTGAGGTCACTTATTATAAGGTAATAGAAAACTCATACACTGACATATTAATAAATTATTTCAAGAGAAAAGTCAAGTGACTTCATAGGTGAAAGAACATTATTTCTTTAATTTATCCTGAAACTGTTCGCCTCTTACAGGCAACTGCTTAATGGGAGCAAAAAAAAAAAAAAAAAAAAAAGCAAGAATATGTTTATTTTGTTTAGTACTCCTAAAGTGTGAAAAACTGAAGATTTATTTAAAATATGAATACATTCTACTAAAGAGATAATTTTCTCCTTTCTTTACCTGAAACGGCCAAGTAAGGATTCCACTTTGCTGCCCTTTGTTTTTCAGGAACCTGTTTTTGTTTTGCTTGTTGACATTAAAAAAAAATCACTCTTGAAACTTACTAAGCAAAATGTCCCATTTGGCAAATTTCCCAGAACAATAACTATAAATGCATGTTTAGGCTACAAACTACAGTTTACTTGGCACCAGATGTTTAGGCTACAAACTACAGTTTACTTGGCACCAGATAATTTGTCATACTTTCCCCCACCATAGTCGTTGGACTTAGATATGTGTAAATTATCACCAAATACAACTTTTGAATAGACAGTATAAAAAGGAGGTGAGGAGAAAAAAAAAACTTTGAAACCTTCTTTACCTGACTCCTATGGAGAGAAAAGCAGTGGGAGAGAGTATAGATATAGACATACATATAGATATGAATATATAGCTATGTGTGTGATTACATATATAAATGACATTTTTATTTGCAAAAGAAGCACATAGTCAACTTATGAACTGATAAATGCTGGCATGGAAATTGCTAAGATATCTGGAGAAAAAAATAATAAATTTTTTTTTGCACGTAATGCTAAAATAAATTCCATATGAACACAAATTGTGCAACAAAGAAAAATGTTAGGAGATATTAAATTTGAAAAAAAAAACTCCAAGTAGAAAAATGATTAAAAAATTCAAAAATATTAACGATGTATATGCATAATTAAATGGCAAATAGTTTGTATAGAACCTCATTCTTTCAATAATTTCTTTATATTTTAACATAAAAATACAAAGCTATCAGTACTCATTGCTCTTTTGTGTTATTTCTGAATATACTCTTGTTATTTTTTTCCTATATTAATTTCAGAATCATATTGTGAGAAAGCATCAGCAACAAAGGAACTGTTAGCATTTTTGTTGGGATTGCATTCAGTGTATTCGTTCGACTAGGAAGAATTGACATACTTAAAATGGTCCTTAATTATAATTTATAATTCTGCTTATAAAAATCACCTATTCAAAGCTACCATTGTGTTATTCAGTAATAACTTAAAGTTTTATCTGTGCTTTATTTTTTTAATGTTAATTTTGGTATTTCTTATTTGGTTTATTTCTACATGTTTGGGAGTTTTTGTAATACCTTAAATTTGATTTTTATCATTGCTTCTAAATGATAAATTAGAAACTCATTTGACAAACTGTTCATGGAGCATTGATTAAGTTCCCATCACTGTCCTAGGAACCACAGATACAAAAGTGAACTATGCAGGCAGAAATCCTTGACTTTATGTCACGATGGGGGAGATAGAAAGTAATCAAGATATATAATGCTAGTATGTTAGTATGTAAGTATAAGTAGGTTAGATAAAAGGACGTGCTGAAAAGTGACAAATGGAGGTAAAAAGCGTCGAGGCGTAATTTGAAATTTTGAAATTTTAGATATAAACAAGAAAGAACTCACTGAAATGACACATAAAATGCTTAACAAAAAGTGGAAGCAAGTCACATGCTTACCTGTGGTGTGGCATTCCAAGAAAAGACTTAAGCCCTGTGGTGGAATGTGGCTGATGTGCTCGAGAATAGAGAGGAGAGGAGAACTGGGGAGATCAAAGAATATGAGTAGAGAGCTACCGGCGGAAAGGGAGGCTGCAGTTCACTCAGGGCCTTGTAAAAATTGTGTACATATATACACACTGTAATAAAATGATAGTAAATTACTGTTTTTATTATACTGCTGTTTATCCTTGCGTCTTCTGTAATTTCTGTTTTATAGATGCTACAACTACCATATTTGGTGCATAAAGATATATAACTGTGCATTTTCAATGTGAATGGTCCTCTTTATTATTATGAATGCCCGTTGGACTGATATTAAGATTGCAACTCCTATATTATTTTGTTTGTATATTTTCATTTGTTGGCATACCTTTACCTATTCCTTTTTAATTTAAATTTTTTAACACTTCTAAATCTCTTCTTTTGTTAAGTGACTATCCAGTATATTAAAAAAAAATTTTTAGGCTTTTGTTTGTTTGTTTTTGTCTAATGCAAATCTGAGACTAATTCTTCTGCCATAGTTCTTTCAATTACCCTTTGGTTGGCTGAAGTTCATCATATAGAAATTCTTCCATAGGGTTCACGGGAATAATACTTCCTTGGATATTACATATGCAACATTCTCTGCATGCAATATTTATACTAGCATGAGAAATTGATTAGATATAAATCTCACTCTGCTTCTACCATTAGCAGAATGTTGGTGTCTCCTCAAAATTCATGTGTTGAAAACTAATTCCTGATGTGATGGTGTTAGGATGTAGGACCTTTGGGAGGAGATTAGGTAACAAGGGTAAAGCCTTCATGAATGGGATTAGTACCCTTCTAAAAAAAAGGCTCCAGAAAGCTCCTCTGTTCCTTCTGCAATATGAAGACACAGCAAGAAGGTACTGTCTATGAACCAAGAGAAGAGGCCTCACCAAAAATTAATCTGATCACATCTCAACCTTAGACTTGGCAGCCTCTAGAACATTTGGACATAATTTCCTATTGTTTGAGCCAACCAGTATGGCACTCTATTTTAGGACCCTAAAGGGACTAAGACAACTTCCTTTGAGGATCTTGTAGGTCTTCTTGCAATAAATGTCACTCTTGCAAAGTCTGTGGACAGCCTGAATTTTCTCAATGCATAGATGCTTTATCTGTTGCCTGTCCAAAGAATTTGTTTTCTACATTTGATGTCCAATGTATTTACCAGTTCAAGCTTCAATATCAATTTTGGGGGTTAAATTTGCAGGATATAGTGCAGAGTGCATTCTTATATTTAGATTCAAGTTTTTTGCATTGTAAAACTCTTAAGCTCTACTTTAGTTACTATATTTTGTTGCCTAGTATGAATAAGACAAATTTTCAAGTCTGAAGAAACAAAACAGCTTGATAACATCAGGGCTGATACAATATTGTTTAACTCATTATTACCATTAATTACCCCTAGAACTACTGAGCTTAATATATGGTGTGTAATTGGGCCTTATTCCTGGCAGACCATGTCAAACTTAAACCTTAAAAAAAAAAAATCACATAAATTCCAGAGATTTCCATGGGTGCTACATGAACAGCTTTCTCGTATTTAGTTGTTATATTTTGAAGAATGAGATTTATCCTGATGTGTCTGAATTCATGTTCTAATCAGTTGTGTTAACCTGGACTCATAATTTTGATTTTATAACAGCAGTGCTATGTACTCAAGACAGTCTTGTAGGTAATGGCAATCATACGCCATTTCTTAAACCTGTAGCCTTTCAGCTTTTAAAGGTACAGGTCCTCCCACTCCCGAAAGGTCTAGAAGTAGGTCCTAATAACAAAATGATGAGTCTAAAAAGGAGACTTACATGAAACAATCAGTGAGAGGCCCTATTTTTCTACAAAGGAATAAATAGAACATTGTACATTGTACATTGTCACTTTATAATTTTGACATTTTTTTCTTTTTTCCAGTCTTATCTGTTCTGCTTTGCCCTCTCTCTCACTTGGAAACTGTACTTAATGAGTGGAGGGTCCAGGCCACATACCCTGGCTCAGTGTCACATATACCTCAACAGTCCATGAGTCACTCTTGTTTCTTGGAAAGAGAAGGCAGGCTTGTCTAACTATCAACTTGGTGAACTCCCACGGTTCCCCAGAGCATGAGCTGAAAGAAAATCTCTTTGCAACAACCATTCCCTAGCCAACACTAATATAATGGAGAGCATGCAAACTGTTGGCTGGACTGATTGTTAGAAGGGTTGAAGAAAAGCAAGAGTGGCTTTCACTCAGACAATGGAATCTTCACTCTATATGCAAATTTCTTGGCTCCCATTTCTGGGACTTTTCACACTTCAGAGTATTCAGTCTCACAATGCACTAACACTCCTCACTAAGCCCGTAGCACAGAACTCTCAGGTCACTACCACAGAACTTCAGTTTCACTGACTTTGGGTGATCTGTGCTTCAAAGTAAGAACTAAACTCCAGAGCTGGATTTTTTAGTTCTTTGCTGTACACCCCTCCCTTTCAAGACTCTCCTAAATGGGTTTAATTCTAGCTTTATCACAGCTGTTGGCAAACCAAGTGAACATTAGGGATCTCAAAATTATGTAGTTGATTATACATTACCGTGAAGTACTATGCTGAGGAATGATCATAATGTCTTCCAAACTATTTGAATGTAACAATAGGAAACACACAAAAACACATGGATGCAAGAGAGTGATGCCAGGTTTGGCTTCTGTGCTGTCCGTCTTTTAACGTAAAAATGAAACAAAAAAAGACTGTGATTAAAACTTTTAAATTTCATGTTTTTCTTTCTCCCAGTAGTAAACTGTCAATGTTGAGAAAGTGTCCAATTTTGCTTAAAGATAAACTACAGCAAATTTACCAGCACAGTCAGATTCTGACTCTGTCATTTGCTTTGACAGCAGAGGTCTAAATCCAAAATTATGAAGTGCTTTTTTTTCATCTTCTGGCTGTAATTGTAAGTGATAATAACTGAATGCTACTCATATTACAGTCAGTGTCTGTATATATATATTTATTTTTCTTTAGTTCTTTGGGCATAAAGTATCCCTTAATTCCAGGGATTTTGTAAATGTCCTTATAAAAAGTATTCAATTTTGTTTCGTATGTAATTACAGAAATCTTGAGGTGGTGTTTATATAATTGAAAATATCTTATTGTAAGGGGAATATTTAAGTGACTCAGATGTTTCCACAGTTATTAGATATCATGGGAGAGAATCCAAATGGCTGAGAATATGTTCTTATAAAACATGTAGTGTTTGTTATGAGTAAGAGGATTTTTCAAATATTAAATATGCTGAATATAAAATTATTATTTTTATTTCATAAGTGAATAAACATTTCATAAGGTTCTAACACATGCCAGATACTTGGCAGAGTGCTAAGGAATCAATGACCTGAGCTACAATATGTACTGAGAATGGATTATCTTATAAGAATTCTTTTAAGGCCAATATCCCTAATGAACATTGTTGCGAAAATCCTTAATGAAATACTGGCAAACCAAATCCAGCAGCACATCAAAATCCTTTTCCACCATGATCAAGTCAGCTTCATCCCTGGGATGCAAGACCGGTTTATCATAATGCAAATCAATAAGTGTAATCCATCACATACACAGAACCAATGACAAAACCCACATGAATATTTCAATAGATGCAGATAAGGCCTTTGATAAAATTCGACATCCCTTGATGCTAAAAACACTCAATAAGCTAGGTATTGATGGAATGTATCTCAAAAATAATAAGAGCTAGTAATGGCAAACCTACAGCCATTATCATACGGAATAGGCAAAAGCTGGAAGCATTCTTTTTGAATACCAGCACAAGACAAAGATGCCCTCTCATCACTCCTATTCAACATAGTATTGGAAGTTCTGACCAGGGCAATCAGGCAAGAGAAAGAAATAAAAGGAATTCAAATAGGAAAAGTGGAAGTCAAATTGTCTCCATCTGCAGATGACATGATTGCATATTTAGAAAACCCCATTGTCTCAGCCCCAAAACTCTTTAAGCTGATAAGCAACTTCAGCAAAATCTCAGGATAAAAAATCTATGTGCAAAAATCACAAGGATTCCTATACACCAATAAGAGACAAACAGAAAGCCAAATCATGAGCGAACTCTCATTCATAATTGCTACCAAGACAATTTAATATCTAGGAATACAACTTACCGGGGATGTGAAAGACTGCTTCAAGGAGAATCACAAACAACTTCTCAAGGAAATAAGAGGGGACACAAACAAATGGAAAAAAATTTCATGCTCATGGTTAGGAAGAATCAATATTGTGAAAATGACCATACTACCCAAAGTAATTTATAGATTCATTGCTATCCCCATCAATCTACCATTGACTTTCTTCACAGAATTAGAAAAAAACTACTTTAAATTTCATATAGAACCAAGAAAGAGCCTGCATAGCCAAAACAATCCTAAGCAAAAAAGAACAAAGCTAGAGGCATTACCCTACCTGACTTCAAACTATACTACAAGGCTACAGTAACCAAAACAGCATGGTACTGTAACCAAAACAGATATATAGACCAGTGGAACAGAACAGAAGTCTCAGAAGTAATGCCACACATCTACAGCCATCTGATCTTTGACAAACCTGACAAAAGCAAGCAATGGGGAAAGGAATCCCTATTTAATAAATGGTGTTGGGAAAACTGGCTAGTCATACGCAGAAAACAGAAACTGGACCTGTTTCTTTCACCTTATACAAAAATTAACTTAAGATGGATTAAAGACTTAAACATAAGAACTAAAACCATAAAAACCCTGGAAGAAAACCTAGGCAATATCATTCAGGACATAGGCATGGGCAAAGACTTAATGACTAAAACACCAAAAGCATGTCAACAAAAGCCAAAATTGACAAATGAGATCTAATTAAACTAAAGGGCTTCTGCACAGCAAAAGAAACTATCATAAGAGTGAATAGGCAACCTACAGAATGGAAGAAAATTTTTACAATTTATCTATCTGACAAAAGTCTAATATCCAGAATCTGCAAGGAACTTAAACAAATTTACAAGAAAAAAACAAATAACCTCATTGAAATGTGGGCAAAGGATATGAACAGACACTTCTCAAGAGAAGATATTTATGCAGCCAACAAACATGTGAAAAAAAGCTCATCATCACCGATCATTAGAGAAATGCAAAGCAAAACCACAATGAGAGACCATCTCATGCCAGTTAAAATGGCCATGATTAAAAAGTCAGGCCACAAGAGATGCTGGAGAGGATATGGAGAAATAGGAATGCTTTTACACTTTTGGTAGGAGTGTAAATTAGATCAACCATTATGGAAGATAGTATGGAAATTCCTCATGGATCTAGAACCAGAAATACCATTTGACCTAGCAATCCCATTACTGGGTATATATTCAAAGGATTACAAA
The DNA here is from genome assembly GCA_963573385.1 of Cacajao melanocephalus. NCBI lineage: Eukaryota > Metazoa > Chordata > Mammalia > Primates > Pitheciidae > Cacajao > Cacajao melanocephalus. Next base: position 17,474 of record CAUYLG010050148.1, on the reverse strand, counting down.
TCATTCTACTATAAAGACACATGCACACGTATGTTTATTGCAGCACTCTTCATAATAGCAAAAAGATAGAACCAACCCAAATGCCTATCAATGATAGACTGGATAAAGAAAATGTGGTATATATACACCATGGAATACTATGCAGCCTTAAAAAAGGATGAGTTCATGTCCTTTGTGGGGATATGGATGAAGCTGGAAACCAACATTATTAGTAGACTAATACAGGAACAGAAAACCAAATATCACATGTTCTCACTCACAAGTGAGAGTTGAACAATGAGGGAAACAGGGAGGGGACACAGGGAGGGGAACATCACACACTGGGATCTGTCGGGAGGTGGGGGCTAGGGAAGATATAGCATTAGGAGACATATCTAATGTAGAAGATGTGTTGATGGGTGCAGCCAACCACCATGGCATGTGTATACCTATGTAACAAAGATGCATATTCTGCACACGTTTCCCAGAACTTAAAGTATATATATATACACATACATATATATATATGCAAATTGACAATGTGTTAAATTTTATTTAAAGATAAATAACTTGCAGTTTAAAAAACTAAAGGAGAGTGCAGTATTTTATTTGCTTTGGAAAATAGAAAGATGAAGGGTTGGTTTTCTCTCTCAAAGACTCTACCATTACTAGGAGCAATAAAACGTGCAAATAGAAAGCACTATACAAAGCAGAGTATGATCACACCAAAAGAGAGGTGCCATGCTCAGATACTAGAGAAGTTAGAGGAGATTTCAGTCTATAGGGACAGAATTAATTTCATTGCCAGTTAAACCATGTCTTTGAAGGACCAGTAAAACATTTAAATAGAAAGTGATAAGTTCAGGGAATAAGTATTTTTGGCAGATGGAATAGCATAAAAATTACTCTTAGTTGGCCAAACCACATAGAGAGGATTATAATAAATTATGGTGACTGATTTTTATAAAAAATATTCTAAATTGAAACATGTACTGAATAAGATGACCAAGGTGGTGAGATGATTTTAAACCATGTGATATTGTGAATAGATGATCTAGAATAGAGGAGAATTAATTAAGAAAGACGTGATAATTGTCTTCACATCCTTGAAAGTCAGTAATGTGAAAGAGGAATTAGCCATAACTCCGAATATAACAGAAGCAGAGCCAATACCAACTGTAGAAACTGCCAAGAAGATCAACTTCAACATAAGAAATACATATTCAACAGTAAAAACTATTTTAAAATGGGAGGGGATGACTTCAGGAGGAAGATTTTCAAGCAAGGCAGTGTGTATAGTGGGCAGAGCCTCACTGCCAAAGAACAATTCTTACAAGCTGCATAGCCATCATAAGCTACTTGAACTCTAAGCTTCTGTTAAAGCTCATTTCTAAAATGGGAAAATTCATTAAATATCTACCTCATAGGGCTATTTTGAGTATCCAGTGAGTGCCTAACCTTTATAATGCCTGGAATATTATAAATGGTATGATATGGTTTGGCTCTGTGTCCCCACTGAAATCTCATGTCAAATTGTAATCCCCACCTGTCAGAGGAGGGGCCTGGTGGTAGCTGATTGGATCATGAGGGCAGATTTCCCCCTTGCTGTTCTCATGACAGTGAGTTAGTTCTAATGATATCTGATGGTTTAAAAGTGTGTGGCATTTCCCCCTTCACTCTCTCTCTCCTGCTGCGACGCGAAGAAAGTACTTGCTTCACCTTCGCCTGCCATGATAGTAAGTTTCCTGAGGTCTCCCAGTCATGCTTTTTTTTTAAGCCTGTGGTACTGTGAGTCAATTAAGCCTCTTTTCTTCATAATTACTCAGTCTCAGGTAGCTCTTTATAGCAGTGTGAGAAGGGACTAATACAAGTGCTTTATAAATTTAGAAAATTAATGGCTGGGCAATCTCTTAATAGCTATTATAGATGTAGATCCGAACACAAAATGCTAGTTTATACTTCACGTCGTGTCTCTCTAATTTTTTGTCTCTAAAGCTTTGCTTATGATGCAAATAAGTAATCCTTCAGGTAAACAATATTTTACCTCAGAGTTTCTCCTGGGAATCTGCAAGTAATTGTCATAAAAGTTTAATTTTCTACCCCTTGGTCCTCTGTTGCTCAATAAGGTAGCCACTGGCCATATGTGACTATTAAGCCCTTGAAATGTATATAGTCCAAATTAAGATATCCCTCAGGGGTGAAATATATACTGAATTTCAAAGAGTACAAATAAAAGGGTGCTGTGGCTAGATTGGAGTGAGAGTGTCTGAGAGTAGTAGGGAACGGTGACGGAAGCAGTAGGGAAGGTGGGCTGGAGTCAGGTTTTGTGATGATCTAGAACATAAAAAGGAATTTGAATTTTATTCTGTTGGAATGGGAAGCTACTGTAGGGCTGCAATGATTAGAATATGGACAATTTTGTATTGGTCTGGAATCTAGACTCTAAAAGCCAGTTTGTAAAAACTAAGCCCTAAATGTATAGCAAGCTGCAAATCATATCACTTCAAAGCATTACAGAAATGACATGATTTGAGCTAAACTTTGTAAAAATTTATCTCAGTCTTCTTGAGTTAAACAAGAAAGCTTAGGCTCAGATTAAAGTGGTATTAGGGAAGTGATAAAAAGTGGATGTAGAACAAATTCTGCAAAATATGTTCTATATCCACTTTTTAGGTTCGTTTACATGTGAATTAAATGTATCCATATTATGTGTGAATTACATCTGTGATGTAGAGGTAGAAAGATCAGCTAAAGATACCTCTTGAGGTTTCTGGCCTGAGTGCATCATGGTGCCATTTATTGAGAGGGAAAGGACTGAGAGAAGAGCAAGTTTTGTATTATCAATATTATCATTATTTGACAGTTGCATATTTAGATTCATCAAGCAAAGTTGTGCTGATTGTCAGGGGTGATACTAGGGTGAAGTGAATGTGACACTTGCCTTGTGTGTAAAATTTAAGGGGTCACCAAAAAACTCAGTAATCAAGATAAATAATATTTTAGCCTAATATTGTTAAAAGATTTTTAAAGTAAGAAAATGCAAAAAAGTTACCAAGAAAATATTAAAAATGTATGTAAACACAGGATCGATAACAGTGGTATGCAGTGATACCAGAGCTTGAGGCAAAAAATGTTTGTAATTGACATTTTAGAAAATTACACTGAAATATTTACTATTTTAATGTATTTATATTAAATAAGTATTAGTTAATATTTAATTGCATCACTCACATCAGCCTAATCATGACCCTGCTGACTACATGCTGCACAAATACAAAGGGCAGTTTTCCATTGTAGTTTATGTGAATAATGTCCTAGGAGCTGGGCTGGGTGCAACTTCCATGATGCTGACTGGTGCACCTGTGTGTAGACTAAAAACCTTAATGAAACAAAAAAAACATTAATATATTATATCCTTTATATATTATGGACTTTGAAAAACCTGCTAAAACAGCGTCTAGCTCATCAATCTTCCTATGTGATATGATATATACATTACATATATGTGCACACATATATAAACATACACTTATACACACACATTTATTTATGCATATATATATATCTTTATCTACATATCTATATATCTATCTGTATCTATATCTATCTATCTATCTATCTATCTATCTATCTATCTATCTGGAGACAGAGAGAGAGAATCAACAAATAGGACTATATAACCTGTTTCTTGATCTCTAATTCTGTATCAGGCACTGTGATAAATATTTTGTATGTATTTAATATACATCTAAAAGATAGATGTTTTTATCTTCATAAATGAAAATACTAAGACTTGGTGAAAGTTAAATCTTTTGACCAAAGTCTCATAATTGATCAGTGTCAGAAGTGAGATACTCAGTCAGATGTGTCTGACTGTACAACACATGCTCCAAATCGCTTTGGTGCGATTTTCCATGTATTCTCTAAGAAACTAAAAATGAAGTTCAACCCTAATAGCAATCAAAGTTTTGTACCTCAGTTTGGCATCTGTATATGTGAATTAAAAAGCATTTAAATAATGAAGGAATTTTATTATTTTAAGTATTTTTTTAAAATCTGTAATGTAAATAATATTTTAAGTACTATTTAATAATATAACCAGAAAAATATAATTTTCCAAAAGTGTGCATGCAACTCATGTAAACTCTGGGGTTCAATAATCAGGAACATAGAAAAAAACTAGCATATTTGATGTGTAATGAATAATGTACATTTTTATAAAATAAATGTTCAAAAATCAATGGTCCCCATATATATGAAATGTATCAAGGGAATTAGTAAAAGGAAATCTATACAAAGTGACTGAGAATCTACTTAGCAAGAATTACACAAAACCACCATAAACGAATGCATGAATCCTACTGAGCAACATAAAGGAACACTTGAAAAATTTGAGGTACTATTCAAGTCTCACACAACAGTCTTTGATATTATAAGGTTGAGTTCTTGAATTTGATGTGGTAATTCAACCCTACCACAATTCAATATTTGGGAAATATGATAAAAAGATTTTATAATTTAATCTGAAATAAGAATTTATGATTATAGGCAGAAAAGTTCTAGGAAAATATGAGAGTCATGCACTAACAAATATTATTAATATCTGTGTTATTTTTACATTTCTAACATTTTATAATTTTGAAATGTTATTTACACAAGTGAAGTCATATGTATGTAATCTTTTGGAATTTTTTTTTTTACGCAGTATATTTTCCTGGAGATTCATTCAGGTTGTTGCATGTATCAACAATTTCCTTTTTTTTGTTTATCATGAGTAAATTGTTATGAACATATGTGTATAGGTTTTTGTGCGACTATAAGTTTAGATTTCTCTGAGTTAAAATGAGTTTTCACTTCAAGAATATAATTGCTAGGTCATATGATAATTGCATATCTTACAGAGCGGCTATACCATTTTACATTTCCACTGTCAATGAATAAGTGATCCAGTTTATCTGCATCCTCACCAGCATCTTAGAAATGCAGCACAAATTAGGGATTGACAAAGGTTAGGGAAGGGAGGGGTATGGGAAGGTGAGTATAGGTATAAAAGGGCAACATAAGGGATCCTCGTGGTGAGACTATTGTGTGTTTCTACAGTACTAAGGGATACACAAACTCATACATACAATAAGATTGCATAGAAATAAATAAACATACTGACAATGCATGCAAGTAAAATTGAGAAAATCTGAATAAGATTTGTTGATTGTATTAAGTTTAATATCTTAATTGTGATAATGGACTATAATTTTGCAAGATGTTATTGTTAGAGAAAACCGAGTAACTGTACATGAGATCTTCATCATTTCTTACAACTGCATGTGAATCTGCAATTATATTAAAAAAATCCACTTGAAAGTGTATAGCACAATTACATTTATTAAAGATATGTGGTATTATGGAAGGAGTAGATATAGAATAATAGGACAGAATACTGAGTCTGAATTTATCATATAGTGAAAATAATATTTGAAATAATTGAGGAAAGGATTAGTGTTCAGTAAAACAAGCTATCCATTTGATAATAGCCAGTCTTCTATAAAGTTATATCCCAACATTATACAATATAAATTCATTCCATAAAATAAATTATTATACCTTATTATTTACATATTAAAGATATTAAATATGTACTGTAGACCAAAATATGGTAAGAATATTCAGGTGATGATTTTTTAAATTGTAGGATATGGAATGACTTCCTTAGCATGGCACCAAAGCAAAAAGTTAGAGAGCAGGAAACACACTTATGTGTTTAAATACAAAGATTTATCCTTCATGTAGTAAAAAAATATCAGTAAAGAAATAAATATCTCAAAAAATAGCACAAGAATTGCATGGGTACTTCATACCCATTTTCATATGTGATCAGAAAAACACAAAAGAATTAATTCCATTGTTACTCTTATATAACAGATGTAGAAGATTTTATTTCTAGTAAGTCTTTGAAAGGCAGTCAGTTTTATATATTGCTTTTGAGTTTATAAATAGGTATTACTTTTATAAAGGGTCATTTGGAAATATAGCTCTTAAGAAAAGCACGTGTGTTGATATGAAACTTTGTTTAATTTGTTTAATACAAGCTCATGGAGATCAAATACTGTTAAACAATAGAATTAACTGAGATAGTGGATACTCAAGCGACCTAAATCCAATCAGATAAAACTAGTCCATGTGATTAGGACCTATTTGGTTTAAATAGGAGGCTAAAAATGTGCTGCTTCTCTTTCAGTTCAAACTATTAGATTTGACAAATAGCTTCTGCAAAGCACTATATCATTCATGTGAGAATGAAAAGAATTATAAGAAATCTTATTTCAGAGACCTTAATATAGAATCAATAAAACAAGATATAGCTGATGCAAATAATTAGAAAATATTTTACATCACAGTAGCAAATACAAAATAATGTAATGGTATCCTTTACACTGGTACAAGACAAGGATGCCCTCTCTCATCATTCCTACTCAATATAGTATGGATGTTCTGGCTCGGGCAATTTGGCAAGAAAAAGAAGTAAATGGTATTCAAATAGGAAGAGGGAAAGTCAAATTATTCCTGATTGCAGATGGCATGTTCCTATAGCTAGAAAACTCTATCATCTCAGCCCAACAGCCTCTGCAGTTGATGCACAACTTTAGCAAAGTCTCAGGATATAAAATCAAAGCGCAAAAATTGCTAGCATTCCTATTAACAAACATCACTCAAGCCGAGAGCCAAATCATGAATGGACTCCCATTCTCAATTGCCACAAAAAGAATAAAATTTCTAGGAATACAGCTAAAAAGGTGTATTAGTTTATTTTCACACTGTTATAAAGATGTTACCTGAGACTGGTTAATTTATAAATAAAAGAGGTTTAATTGATTCACAGTTCTGCATAGCTGAGGAGGCCTCAGGTAACTTACATTCATTGCAGAAGGCAAAGGGGAAGCAAGGTACATCTTACATGTCAGCAGGAGAGAGAGAGCATGCAGGGGAAACTGCCACTTTTAAACCATCCGATCTTGTGAGAACTCCCTGATTATCATGAGAACAACATGGTGGAAACTGACCACATGATCTAATCACCTCCCATCAGGTCCTTCCCTCAACATCTGAGAATTGACAATTCAAGTTGAGATTTGGGTGGGGACACAGAGCCAAAACTTATGCCACTCTTTATCCCTCCCAAATCTCATGTTTTATTCACATTTCATAACCAATGATGCCTTCTCAACAGTCCCCCAAAGTCTTTACTCATTCCAGCATTAACTCAAAAGTCCAACAGAAGTACCACTCAACCCAGCAGTTCCATTTCTGGAAATGTAACCAAAGAAATATACATCATTGTACCATAAAGACACATGCATTCATATATTCATTGCAGCACTATTCAGAATAGGAAAGTCATGGAATCATCCTAAATGTCCATCAGTGGTAAACTAGATAAAGAAAATATGGTACATATACACCATGGAATATAATGCAGCCATTAAAAAGAACAAGATCCTGTTCTTTGCAACAACATGGATGAATTTGGAGGCCATACTCCTAAGTAAACTAATGCAGGAACTGAAAACCAAATATCAAATGTTCTCATTTATAAATGGGAGCTACACATTGAGGAAATATGGACACAAAGAAGAGAGCAACTGACACTAGGGCCATCAGGTACTATCTGATGTAGGTACTATCAGGTATTATGATTATTACCTGGGCAATGAAATAATCTGTACATCACACTCCAGTGACATAAAATTTACCTATGTAACAAACCTGCACATGTATCACTGAATGTAAAATAAAAGATTTTAAAAGTATATTATAAATTACATATAATACATTGTATTTTAACATCCAGGAAATAATAAACATGCAAAATTTCAAAATTAAAAATAAATTACTGAAAGATATAGTAATTGATTTTAATTATTTCAGTGACCACAGATTCTAAACTTTTCAAAATATATCACTGTCTTTCTTTTTGTTATTGTTTTCTTTTTCATGGAAATAGCTTCCTGGCATTTTTTTTTCTTAGTTTTTAATTTTTTAATCAGTCACACACATTTCTAGGAAGTATAGTAGCAAAAGGGCCCACAAATATCTCTTCTAGAATCTGATTGAAATAATTGAGGAGAAATTAGAAAGTAGGGCAAAAAATTCATTGGTCTCAAAATTAAGACACCATGCCAAATAATTTATACATAAAGGAATTTCTGCCAGATAATGAGAACTTTGTATGAAAAGTGACTGAAATCAGCATACAACTCTATTTCCTGAGACAGCACTGGTGTGTTGTGTAAAGCTATATAAAGGAAGTACGGATAAATTTTTCCATCATTTATTTTCTTTTTTTTTTCTTTATTTTTCAAATTGACAAATGCCATATATTTATGGTATATGACACAATGTTTCAAAATATCTATACATCATGAAACAGCTAAATAGAGCTAATTAATAAATGCATTACTTCATATCACTATCATTTTTAGTAGAAATACTTAAAATCTACTCTTTTAGTAATTTTAAAGTATGTAATAGATTGTTGTTAACTATAGTCACTATGCTGTACAATAGGTCTTTAAGATTATTCCTCTGTCTAACTAAAATTTTGTATCCTTTGAGCAACATCTCCTCAATCATTCTGTAACACCCAGTACCTACTAACCACCATTCTACTCTCTGCTTCTATGAGTTCATTTTTTCAGGTTCCACAAAGAGTTGACATCATCCTGTATTTGTCTTTCTGTGCCTGGCTTACCTCACTTAACATATTGTCATCCCAGTTCATCCATGTTGTTAGGAATGAACAGGACTTTTTTTTTAAGGCTGAATATTAATCCAATATTTCTATATATCACATTTCATTTGTCCATTCATCTGTTGATGGACACTTAGGTTGATACTTTATTAAAGTACTGTGAATAATGCTGCAATGAACATGGGAGTGCAAATATCTCTTCAACATACTGATTTTATTTCCTTTGGATATATATCCAGACGTAGTATGGCTGGATCATATGTTACTTCTATTTTTGATTTTTTTAATGAATCTCCATATTAACTTCCATAATGGCTATACTAATTTGTATTATCACAAATATACAAGAGTTCCCTCTTTTCCATATTCTCACCAACACTTGTTATCTCTTTTCTGTTTGATAATAACCATTCTGACAGGTGTGAAGTGACACCTATTGTGGTATAATTTGCATTATCCTGATGATTAGTAATAATTTTTATATACATGTTGTTCATATGTATAATTTTCTTATAAAATCCATATTCAACCCATTTTCCCAGTTTGATTTGGATATTCATTGTTGCTGTTTTGGCTACTGATTTGAGATCTATATATATACATATTTGGATATTAGCCCCTGATATGGTTTTGTTGTGTCCCCACCCAAATCTCATCTTGAACACCTATTGTGGAAGGGACCCAATGGGAGGTGATTGAATCATGGGGCATGTCTTTCCTGTGCTGTTCTCATGATAGTGAGTAAGTATCACAAGATCTGATGGTTTTAAAAATGGGAGTTTTCCTGCACAAGCTCTTTCTCTTTACCTGCCATCATCCATGTAAGACGTGACTTGCTCCTCCTTGCCTTCTGCAATGATTGTGAGGCCTCCTCATCCATGTGGAACTGTGAGTTCATTAAACTTCTTTTTCTTCTCAGTCTCAGATACGTCTTTATCAGCAGCATGAAAGTAATTGATATAGTAAATTGGTACCAGTATAGTGGGGCGTTGCTGAAAAGATACCCAAAAATTGTGAAAACAGTTTTGGAACTGGGTAACAGGCACAGGTTGGAACAGTTTGGAGGGCTCAGAAAAAGACAGGAAAATGTGGGAAAGTTTGGAACTTCCTAGAGACTTGTTGAATGGCTTTTACAAAAACGCTGATAGTGGTATGAACAATAAGATCCATGCTGAGGTGGTCTCAGATGGAAATGAGGAACTTGGGAACTGGAGCAAAGATGACACCTGTTATGTTTTAGCAAAGAAACTTGTGGCATTCTTCTCCTGCCCAAGATATTTGTGAAACTTTGAACTTGAGAGAGATGATTTAGGGTATCTGTTGGAAGAAATTTCTAAGCAGCAAAGCATTCAAGAAGTGACTCAGGTTCTGTTAAAGGCATTTAGTTACAAAAGGGAAATAAAGCATAAAAGTTTGGAAAATTTGCAGCATGACAATGCAATAGAAAATAAAATCCCATTTTCTGAGGAGAAATTTAAGCTGGCTGCAGAAATGCGCATAAGTAACAAGGAGCTGAACGTTAATCCCCAAGACAATAGAGAAAATGTCTTCAGGGCATGTTAGAGACCTTTACAAAAGCCCTTCCCATCACAGGCCCAGAAGTTTAGTTGGATAAAAATAGTTTCATGAATCAGGGCCAGGGTCCCTCTGCTGTGTGCAGTCTGGGGACTTGGTACTCTGTGTCCCAGCTGCTCCAGGTATGACTAAAAGTGGCCAAGGCACAGCTCTGGCTGTTGCTTCAGAGGGTGAAGGCCCCAAGCCTTGGCAGTTTCCACATGGTGTTGAGCCTGCAGGTGCACAGAAGTCAAGAAATGAGGTTTGGGAATCTTAGCTTAGATTTCAGAAAATGAAAGGAAGCACCTGGATGCCCATGCAGAAGTTTGCTACTGGGGTGGGGCCCTCATGGAGAACCTCTGCCAGAGCATTGCAGAAGAGAAATGTAGAGTCCAATCCACACACAGAGTTCCTACTGGGGTACTGCCTAGGAGAGCTGTGAGAAAAGGGCCACTGTTCTCCAGACCCCAGAATGGTAGATCCACTTACAGCGTGTACCACTTGCTTGGAAAGGCTGCAGACACTCAATGCCAGCCTGTGAAAGCAGCTGGGAGGGGGCCTGTAACCTGCAAAGCTACAGAGGTGGCCTGCCCAAGGCCATGGGGGCCCACCTCCTGCATCAGTGTGACCTGGATATGAGACACAGAGTCAAAGAAGACCATTTTGGAGCTTTAAGATTTGACTGCTGCACTGGATTTTGGACTTGCATGGGGCCTGTAGCTGCTTTGTTTAGGCCAATTTCTCCCATTTGGAATGCCTGTATTTACCCAATGCCTGTACCTACATTGTATCTAGGAAGTAACTAACTTGCTTTTGATTTTACAGGTTCACAGGCAGAAAATACTTGCCTTGTCTTGGATAAGACTGTACTGTAGGTTTTTGAGTTAATGCTGAAATAAGGCATGACTGCTTTTGAAATGTGAGACCATGAGATTAGGGAGGGGCCAGGGGTGGAATAATATGTGTCCCCACCCAAATCTAATCTTGAATTACCATGTGTTGTGGAAGGGACCCAGTGGGAAGTGATTAGATCATGGGGTCAGGTTTTTCCTGTGCTGTTCTCTTGATAGTGAATAAGTCTCATGAGACCTGATGGTTTAAAAAACAGGAGCTTCCCTGCACAAGCTCTCTCTCTTTGCCCGCCACCATCTATATTAGACATGACTTGCTCCTCCTTGCCTTCTGCCATGATTGTGAGGCCTCACCAGCCATGTGAAACTGTGAGTCCATTAAACCTCTTTTTCTTCCCAATCTCAGTTATGTCTTTATCAGCAGCATGACAATAGACTAATATGACCCCTTATCAGATGTAAAGTTTGTGAATATTTTCTCCTATTCCATAGGTTGCCTCTCTGCTTTGTTGAATTACTTTTTTTGCTGGCTGTGTAGAAGCTATGTAGTTTAATGAAATCCCATTTGTCTATTTTTGCTTTGGTTGCCTGTGCTTTGGGATCATGTCCAGAAAATCATTGCCTAGACCAGTGTCATGCAGCCTTTCTTCTATGTTTTCTTCTAGTAGTTTTACAGTTTCAGATCTTATGTTTAAGTCTTTAATTCATTTTGAATTGATTTTTATATATGAAGTGAGACAAGTATTGAATTTCATTCTTCTGCATGTAGATATTCAATTTTCTTAACATCACTTATTGAAAAGACTGGAGATTGTCCTTTCCCCATTGTGCATTCTTTGCACTTTTATCAAAAATCAATTGACTATATATGGGTGGATTTGTTTCTGGATCTCTGATACATCTTAATTTAAAGTGGTGGAAGATGAAAATGAAGGCATTTGAATGCCTTTTGTGTTATCAAATTTGCTATACTCATATTTCTTTTCTTGACTTTGAAAGACCTATAGCATTTAAGAGCAGGAATGCCCCTTATTTCTGTCTCTTACATTGTCCGTGTTTTCCTTAGTTTTCTACAAAGTTCGAAGAAGGTGCTCTCTAAAATATTCTCTGTTCTGGGGCATGCTATCAAAATATCCTATCTCCTTGTCTATCTTTTGTATGCTTTATGTATTTTCTTATTTTTTTGACAAAATTTTTATAAGCCCCACATTTAATGACTTTGTTTTTCTGTTTATTTATGTTTGAATAGATTCAATCTCTGTAGGCATGCTGAGTGCCAAAACTTAGTACTAAAGGAATCTTCTTGAGAAAATAGTGGCCTCTAGCTGTGGTGCTATATTAAAGATAGAAATTACAGCAGACCCTTTGTCAGAAACTACTCAAACTAAGAAGTCAAAGGAGTGGCATTCTTAAAGTGCTGAAAGCAAACAAAACCAAACAGTCTGTGAACTCAGGATTCTATGAGCAGAGATAATATTTTTCAAAATGAAGGAGAAATAAAGGCTTCTCTAGGCAAACAAAAATCAAGAATTATTAACTGCAAAACACCTCTAAAAACTTTTAAACAAAAGTTTTTAGACAAAAGCAATGATACCACATGGAAAAATTAAGTATAGTAAGTTCTCATTTAACATCTTGAATAAGTTCTTGGAAACCAAGACCTGAAGTGAAATGATGGACTTTAGGTCCTAGAATAATGTCATTTAGTTCAATGATATTTTTTCATTATGTTAATGAGAAAAAATGGTTTTGTTATGCATTGTTTTACTTAAAGTTGTAGTTTCTAAGAATCTATTGATGATGTGAAGTGAGGATTACAGTATACATAAAGAAATGAAGATCTCTGGAAATGGTTAAAGTAAAGGTAATTATAATAGGAATTTTTTATTATTTTGATTACTCTAAAAAATCATATTTCTGTAGCAAAATTAGTAGTAATATATTTTGTATTTGCAGCATAGGCACAGGTAAAACGTGTAACAACAATAGCATAAAGTCAGGAGAGAGGAATGGGGATTTATTTCTAGGAGAGTAGGTAAGGTTCTTACTTTTCACCAGCAGTGCTCTGATATTTGATACTGGTTTTAGAACTAGATAATGTGAATTCATTCAAAATTTTGAAAGGAGTGAAGGAACTGGAATGTTTGGCCTTATAAATGTCATCAAATATGTTGTATTGGGAGTATTTTTCTCTCACCACAAAACTACATTCATTCACTTTGGAAAGCAAGCAAGCAAACAAATTAAGGTTAATCATTGTCTATTGTGGTAAAGAATGCTAAATTTTAGAAATGATAGTAAATTATCCTAGAGGATATTTAAATTTAGGCTTATCATCAGAGCTTCAAATTTTTGATCATGTCCCGTGTCTTCTTAGTGATTTTACAAAGTTCTCCAGAAAAAATAAAGCAGCAAAATTTTACCAGGGAAGCAATCAAAAACTGTTACAAAATATAAGGAAATTAGTCCCTAAAAAAGTCAGATATAATTTGTCTAAAACATAAAACCACAAGAGGAGAAAAAAAACAAAAGGAGAACTGCAAAGCTGCGAAAGACATGAGTAATTATAGTGAATTCTACATATCATTAAAATGACCTGTCAACTCTATCAGTTCAAGGCACACTAAGTTTGGAATGAAACTGAAAAAATTCGCTTGATTAACTATACTACTATGGGTCTATCCCTTAGTATGTCATTAATTGAACAAATGAATCTCAAATGAATGACCAGTTCAACACTGGCCATTGACAGTGAAGCTTGAGAGAGGATGCCAGGGCCATACTGAGCCATAGCTTAAGGCAAAAGATAAACTCAGTGACATTGATGTGCCTTTATTTAAAACTGTGATGTTTTATTCATTATGAATTTTCCAAATTAATTTTTATTTTTACAAATATTGCACTATATATTTTTATCTTGATTACTGAATATTTTATCACCTCCTTAAATTTTGTGTTCAAGACATGTTCCTCACTCATCTCACCCTAGTCCTGGCCATAAAGAATGATACCCAGAGTATTTCTACTGCTAAAATCTTTGCTCTATGTGGTGTTCTAATTGAAAAAAAAAAAAAGAAAACAAAAGTCAATATGTGAAGAATGAGAATCTAAGTCATGTCTACTTTATATTCAATTAAAAGTATGAATCTTCACATCATGGAAGTATAGTGGTTAGAGAGCATTTGAGTTATGACCTTTATTTTATGACAAAAGAGCAGAACATTTCTTCCCACGAATAACATAAAGGAATGAGACCAATTAGCTATTTAGGGTTATGCATTTCCGTGTTCTCAGAGAACAGAGGTCATTGACTGAAAATCAGTCAGAGTCAAATTTTTCATTCTCTTCTCCATGCTACCAATGCCCTCAGGAGAAAAAGATGGAAGATTGCCAATCCAGTAAATTTTTTATTGTCTAGGGAGCATTAGAAGAGAATCCATCAGTGACTTGAGAGACACAGGCTCCAGCCAAATAAGGATAGCACGAGTGAGAGAAAAATTCATGAATAAGAAGCAAAGCTCTTTTCATAGCTCTTTAACTGTGTCTGTTTTATAAAATTTAAGTTTGCCCATTTTGTATTAGAGTTGTGAGAATACATATTTGTCTCCCTTGATGAAGTCTCTGACTCATCTTTGTATTATCCACAGCACTATAATTGAGAAGTAGGTTTTCAGTAAGTATTGGATAATTAAGAATTGATTAATAAGGGAATTTCTAATTTATCATAAAATTGCAAAATATTTTAGGAAAACATTTTCACAGAAAAGTATGACATAATACATTCTAATTGATCTCAAATTAGTGCACCATTAACTTTGTCCATTAGGAAAAGAAATTGATACTTTATTAGCTCTAAGTGAACCTTAAATACAATCACGTACTGCATAACATTTCAGTCAATTACAGACCATATATGTAACATTGATCCTATAAGATTATACCATATTTTTACTGTACCTTTTCAATGTTTACACACATAAACACTTAGCATTGTGCTCCTATTACCTGCAGTGTTCAGTACAATAACATGCTGTACAGGTTCATAGGCTAGGAACAATAGGCTATACCATAGAGCCTCTGTGTGTGTAGGCTACATTATGTAGGTTTATGTAAATACACTCTATAATATTCACACAAAGATAAAAGCGCCTAATGATGCATTTCTCAGAATGTGTTCCCATTGTTAAGTGATACATGACTGTATATCTAAATCACAGCTGATATCTAGAACATATTACTGCTTGAAAGAAGTCATTCAATTACATTCTAATGTGTGACATGTTCAACTGTGCCAAGATAGGTCAGCTTCTCTATTTTGATTAAGAAGAAAACATGAGGGGACACATACCCCAGCAGAGGTTCACCATCTTAAATATTTTTTAAAAAGTAAATGCTGGAGAAAGTGAGGAGAAATAAAGAAAGGTAAGAATTAGTCAATTTGAGAAATTCCAGGACAAACATACTTGAAACTGTGAAGGACATTATTACTTAATGACACCATTTGGTAGGGCTGCCTGAGAAATTGGAAACAGGCTTCTGAACAGTTCAAGTTTTAGGGAGGGAGTTATCACTCATTAAGTCATGAATAAAAGGATATATTTAACACGGAAGTTTTCATCAGTAAAAACCTCCAATTACAATGGACAAATATATTCTGTAACAAAGTTTGTCAAAGATATAACTGTTGAGCCCTACATATTGTCAAAAACATTTTATCAGTGGCAAAATTTTAGTGGACTTTAATAAAGTTTATTTTTATTTGTTTCTTAATTAGCCTTTTCCATTTAGTATTGGCTTGTTTTTATATCTCAAAATTGTTTTCTTTGCCACATAGTTTGTGTTTTAAAGTTACTTTGCTAATTTATTTTTCTACAGTTACATCCTAGTTAACCACATTGGATTCTGTCCTTTGTTTATATTTTTACAACATAAATTTAATTCTAGTTTCTCTCACTGGATCAAAAATATTCCCCTTTTTACTAAAGTATTATTTCTGTGCATATTTAAATTCTAATCCCTTAGGGCTCCTCTTATGTTACTCAAATAAATGTTTGCCACATTAAAAAATTAACCAACTATATTATTTTCACAAAGTTGAACAGTGTTACACATAATTTAAAAATACTTTTTCTAATTTGGCTCTTATTATTTTAAGAATTTAGATACTTTAACTTATTTGGTCATAACTGGTAATTTTCACATTGAAATCCACTAACATGAAAAATGAAAACATACAAATGTCTTTTGTTGGGCATATGATAATCTTTTCTAGTTTGAGAGTCCCACTTGTTAACTGTCTAGGACCGATATACCAGTATATGGTATAATAGTTTGAGAAAGATTTTACCTTATGAATTTGAGCAATTTTCTCTCTTTGCCATGAGTGTTCATGTCTGCATGTGTGTGATAGTGTGACAACGATTGAGACTGCTTTAGTATATGGAATTACATATTGCTATCTGTGAAAACAGAAATTGTGTCCTCTGTCTCTACTACCCAAAAATTTTCAAGAGAAAATAGAAATTTTATCATCTTGACATTTAATATTAACCAACTTGGCTTATTTAAAATAAACATAATTGAGCAGCACATAGTCTTGGCACACAGCAGATGGTTAAGAGTTGTGTAGGGAACTTTTACACTGTTGGTGGGAGTGTAAACTAGTTCAACCATTGTGGAAGACAGTGTGACAAAGACCTAGAAATAGAAATTCCATTTGACCCAGCAATCTCATTACTGGGTATATATCCAAAGGATTATAAATCGTTCTACTACAAGACACATGAACACGAATGTTCATTGCAGCACTGTTTACAACAGCAAAGACCTAGAACCGACCCAAATGCCCATCGATGATAGACTGGACAGGGAAAATGTGGCACATATATACCATGGAATGCT
Organism: Cacajao melanocephalus; assembly: GCA_963573385.1. NCBI lineage: Eukaryota > Metazoa > Chordata > Mammalia > Primates > Pitheciidae > Cacajao > Cacajao melanocephalus. The sequence continues at coordinate 443 of CAUYLG010050148.1, read as the reverse complement.
ATGCAGCCATAGGAAACGATGAGTTCGTGTCCTTTGTAGGGACATGGATGAACCTGGAAACCATCATTCTCAGCAAACAGATACAAGAACAGAAAATCAAACCCCGCATGTTCTCACTCATAGGTGGGTGTCGAACAATGAGAACACATAGACACAGGGAGGGGAGCATCACACACTGGGGTTTGTTGGGGGGAAATAGGGGAGGGACAGTGCAGGGTGGGGAGCTAGGGAAAGATAGCATGGGGAGAAATGCCAGATATAGGTGATGGGGAGGAAGGCAGCAAATCACACTGCCATGTGTATACCTATGCAACAATCTTGCATGTTCTTCACATGTACCCCAAAACATAAAATGCAATTAAAAAAGAAAAAGAGTTGTGTAGGGAATGAATAACCTATACTTCAACATGGCTGGCCTTCCGTGCAGTGCTGATGATGTGTGT